>JAVJIF010014664.1:0-106815 GCA_038442645.1 Agave tequilana
ATAGAAGATAAGCTCAAGTGTGGAAAACTAGGTGTTTGGAAAACAAAAACTCAAAGAAAAATACTGGGAAAACTCTTATAAAAGATAGAAAATAAAACTAAGACAAATCTCCCAAAATACTCTTTTCTTTGATTTTTCCAAAAACCTAAAACAAAATAAAGTTAGATCTTTTTGGCACTTAAACTCTTTTGAAAACGGTTTTAAACACAGGAATATCAAAAATTTTGGCACAAAAAATCTTGGTTAAAAACTATGAAGCAATGGGGTATTTATAGCCCCAATACAAAACTAGCCGTTAGGCTGATCTGTCAGCCTGACAGCTCTTGCGGTCGACCGGCCGGTCGACCGCCAACGGTCAAAAATCTGACTGTTGGAGCATTCCGGTCGCTCTGCTCGGTCGACCGCCCAGATACAGAGAGCACAACTCTCTGGTCCGGTCGATTGTCCGGTCGACCGCCCAGATACAGAGAGCAAAGCTCTCTGGTCTGGTCGACCGGTCAGTCGACCGGCCCACTGTGCTGCCAGACGTGCACAGCTCTGTGCACGTCGGTTGACCTCAGGTCGACCGACCCTTGGTGCGGTCGACCGTGCGGTCGACTGACCAGACCTGTCACCACAGTCTGGGTCAGAAACTGGAAAAAAATATTTTTGAAAACTCTTTTATCTTTTCTAAAAATTCCATAAAACTTGTTTAAACATTTATATTTGAAATATAAACTTATGATAAAAGTTTCAAGACAAATATTAAACATTTGGAATCATTTTGAGGTCTTGGAAATTTTACCAAAAACAAATCTTGTATTTTATCACACTTGGATTTTTCAACACATGAATAGGCAAGTCAAAATAAGTTTGTTTAAAAGTTAAGCATGCATGTATAGAATGAATCTACTATACATAAACCAATTAAACTTGTTTTGATCAACTATTCATGAAAACAAAATCCAACATAAAACGTGTGTGTAAGTGCACTTGAGCATATCAACTATACTAAGCTTTACAAATGGATCTAAACACACAAACCTAAACTGAGATACCTAAGTCTTCTTGACGATCTTCCATCTTCAAGTCGACTCATCCCAAACCGTGATCCACGAGTGCAAGGGTATGAACATGATGCTCGGGCACCGGAATCACTATGAAAAGCTCCAAAAACGCCTTTGTCGAAGCTAATCACCAACTAATATCTTGATTAATGATCTGAGACTAAAAACACAAGAATATTAGTAAATATAACTACATGAGTTGATCATCATCAAAACTAGAGTGGAAGGCCTCTGGGCCAACATTAATCACCCTTCCTTGGCCCAAAATCAGACTCCAAGCACTCACACCTAAGTCTAAGTAAAATCTGATAGACGTTGGCCTTAGGGACATCTCGAAACTCACCAGGAGATTATCCTAAAGAGGAAGGTGTTGGAAATTGACTCCTGCCAAATCAGTGTCTAGGAAGGGGATTGAGAGCCGAAAGCCCGAAGATTGGTGGTTACTTAATTAGCAACGTCTTTGACGGATAACCTCCCACCAATCTTGCCCTGACCTGGCTGATTAGCTTGTGGTCAAAGTCTACATTCTACCTCCGGTGGACAATTAACCAGTTACGAGTTGTCTAGGTCAAGGTTAACTTAGACTAGGCTTGGTTGATTTCTATTGTTGACTATTGGTTGAACTTGTTTGTGTTTGTGATTGTGTTTGTGTATGCAAGTGTGGTCGAGAGACCCTAATTCATCTAGGTTGACTAGAAACACATCACCACCCAAGTTTGAACCAAGACCAGATCTGGTAATGGCTCAATCAACATCACTGCAGGATAGGTTCTACCCCATTAGGACCTCACTTCCATCTTGCATTCTACTTCTATCGGTTGGTGAATACATTTTGAGCTCAAGTCTCAATTCATCAACACACTCCCCAAGTTTCATGACCTAGAGTCCGAAGATGCCTACTTCTTCATAAGAGAATTTGAGAAAATGTCTAATGATGAAAATCTCACACCTTGTAGATGATGCTATTAGGTTGAGATTTATCCCTTTCGCACTAAGGACCTAGCAAAGAAGTGGCTCTACGGCTTAGCGGCCGGTTCTATCACATCTTGGGATGGTTTCATCAGGTCTTCTTGAAGAAATTCTATCCCATTCATAAGACCGCTCTCATTAGGAAGACAATTATGCAATTCAAGCAAGCACCGAGTGAATCGTTCTGGAGGTATTTTGAACACTTTAAAGACCTCCTTGTTCAATGTCCACATTATGGAATAGAGAAATGGCGACAATGCCAAATTCTCTGTGACGGTTTAGACTATTCCACCAAAACCCTCTTAGAAAGTATGTATCAAGGGGTTTCTTGCAAAAAGATGAAGATGAAGATGGGATTTGTATGAAAATCTAGCTGAGAAACCATCCAATGGGATCTGCTAGTGAGAACTCTAGGAATCCTAACTCCATCTCTTCAAAAGGAGGTCTCCATTCTATCGAATCATCCATCGCTAATGAGGCTAAGTTAGCTAACCTGGCTAGAAGACTAGAAGCTCTAGAAATGAAAGAACCAAGTCCAGTCAATTAAGTCAGCCCGAACCAATTTTCAACCCGGGCTGCACTTACTGTTAAGCCATGAATCATGTGTTTGAGGAGTGCCCTGTGTTTCAGGCTCAGCAACCCTATCATGAACCGATGAATGCAACCTTTTCAGGCCGAACAATAACCCTTACGCACCCACGTACAATCCAGGCTGGAGAAATCACCCTAATTTCTCATGGAGCCAGAATAACTCTGACCGTTCACGATCAAATCATGCTAGCCACTTCCATCATGGTAATAATTCTTCCAATTATCAACCCAACTTCTCCAATTTCCATAATAATTCTCCCAATCATCCACCAAACTTTTCGAATTATCAACAGAACTTTCCCAACCAAGCTCCACAATCCTCCTTCCAGAATCCTCAATTAGAAAGGAGAATGACTGACTTTGAAAGAAACATGGAGAGATATATGAAAAATCAAGATTCTCTCATGCAAACTTCCAGAGGTTAGAGGTTCAAATGAGTCAACTAGCCACTCCACAGAATGAGAGACAAAAGGGTACCCTGCCTAGTCAGCCTGTCACCAATCCGAGGAATTCTCAACAAGCTCATTTGGCTGAGGATCGTACATTCAATCAATGTAATGCTGTTCATACATTGAGATCATGAAAGAGAGTTGATAACCAAGTGTCAATACCAATCAATCCCATGCAGCACAACCACAATCAAGCTTCCACCTCATCTAATCTAATTTCTTCTAATTCTGACGAATCTGAAAAAGACAAGTCAGCCAGCCAGGTGCCCCAGCCTATAGTACCATTTCCTAATAGGCTGAAAAACAACAAGCAAAATCCTCACATGGATAAGATAATTGAGATATTTAACCAAGTGAAGATAAATGTGCCACTTCTTGATGCCATCCAACAAGTTCCTTCCTATGCTAAGTTTTCTTAAGGACATGTGCACCAAGAAGAGAAAGACTAATGTTTCAAAAAAGGTCTTCTTAGCCACTAACATTAGTGAGCTATTATCGGGTCCAATCCCTCTCAAGTATAAGGATCCAGGTAGTCCCACCATTACCTGCACAATAGGACAAGACGAGATTAGTCGTGCACTTCTTGACTTGGGCAAGTATCAACTTGCTTCCATTCTCTATTTATCAACAACTCGGGTTGGGCGATCTTAGTCCAACTCGAGTCACCATCCAACTGGCTGACCGTTCTGTTAAAGTTCCAAAAGGGGAGATTAATGATGTCCTGATCCGGGTAGGAGAGTTCATTTACCCTGTCGATTTCATAGTCCTGGAGACAACCTGTGTCCAATTCTAATCATAGGGCTCAAACTCATGTTATCCTAGGGCGACCATTACTACTAATGCCATCGTCAATTATAGGAATGGGTCTATGAGGTTAACCTTTGGGGACATGACTGGAGAAGTCAATGTCTTCAATCTAGGAAAATAACCCCGCGATATTGAGGATCAAACATTTGAAGTCAACCTAATTGAGAACTTGACAAGTGAACATGGGAAAGAATTAGAATTAGAAATGGAGAGTGACTTCGGGTTAGAGTCTGACGACTTTATCTTGATCAGGTTGTAGATTCTGCTGTGAATTAGGCATCAAACCCTATTTCACTAACAATGGAGCCAACAGATTTGACCAGTCGTTCCAGTGAGCCTACCTCCTCCTTAGAATTGAAAGCCCTACCTGCGCATCTCAAGTACGCCTATCTAGGTGAACAAGAGACCTTTCCTGTCATCATTGCCTCCCATTTAAATGACGGGGAAGAAGAAGATCGAAAAGCAATTCTAAGAAAACATAAGGAAGCCATTGGGTGGACTATGACTGATATCAAGGGATTAAGTCCAACCATCGTTCAACATCGCATTCATCTCAATGAAGACGCCACACCTAAGAGAGACCCGTAGCATAGGTTAAACCCTATAATGCAAGAGGTTGTTTATGCTGAAATCATAAAACTCTTAGACAATGGGATAATTTATCCCATTTCTGATAGCCAATGGGTCAGTCCTGTCCACGCGGTCCCAAAGAAATCTGGTTTCACCGTAGTGGAAAATGAGAACAAAGAGTTGGTTCAAACTCGACTTTCCACGAAGATTCGAGTTTGCATCGACTATAGGAAATTGAATGCTGCAACTCGTAAGGACCATTTTTCAATTCCCTTCATTGATCAAATGCTTAAACGTTTGGCGGGTCACGAGTATTACTATTTCTTGGACGGTTGCTCGGGCTATAATTAGATCCTTATCGCTCCTGAGGACCAAGAAAAGACTACGTTTACCTGTCCATTTAGGACATTTGTTTATCGTCGAATGCCCTTCAGTTTATGCAATGCCCCAGCAACGTTTCAACGTTGCATGTTGAGTCTTTTCTCTGATATGGTAGAACGATTTTTAGAGATCTTTATGGATGATTTCTCCATCTACGGAGATTCATTCACTCAATGTCTTCACCATTTAGAACTCGTCCTCTAACGTTGTGCTGAGAAAAATCTGACACTGAACGGGAAGAAATGCCACTTCATGGTAAAATATGGATTGTCTTGGGTCATGAAATCTTCAAGAAAGGAATTGAAGTTGATAAAGCCAAAATTGAGGTTATTGCAAAGCTTCCCATGCCCAAATGCGTTAAGGACATTAGATCCTTCTTAGGACACGCAGGTTTCTACCGAAGATTATCAAGAATTTAGCAAAATTGCTAGGCCCTTGACTAATCTGTTAGCTAAGGATGTGTCCTTCACTTTCGATGTTGAATGCATAAATTCTTGGGAGAAGCTTAAGAGCGAGCTTATTTCTGCACCAATCATATCTGCACCGGATTGGCCTAAACCGTTTGAGATCATGTGCGATGCTTCCAATTTTGCCATAAGTGCTGTCCTGGGATAACGCATTGATAACGAGCAGCATGTGATCTATTACTCTAGTAGGACTCTCAATAATGCTCAACTGAACTACACTACGACTGAGAAGGATTCTTAGCAGTAGTGTTTGCCTTGGAGAAGTTTCGTCCCTACCTACTAGGGTCAAAACCCACCATTTTCCTTGATCATTCTGCGCTTAGGTACCTCATGATGAAGAAGGATGCCAAGGCCCGACTCATTCGTTGGATCCTCCTTCTTCAAGAATTCGATCTTGAGATTCAAGATCAGAAAGGCGTAGAAATATCGTTGCTGACCACCTCTCACGGATCCCTAATTCTCCATGTAATGAATTACCCATAAATGAGGATTTTTCTGATGAACATCTCTTAGCTATCTTTAGGGAACCTTGGTTTGCTGATATTATGAATTACTTAGTCACAAACCAAACTCCGTCTCATTGGTCCAAAAATGATGTTTACCGGTTCTTATCCTAAGCCCGGTATTTCTTTTGGGAGGAACCGTATCTTTTCAAGTACTGTTTTTTACCAAATTATTAGGAGATGCATTCCCGATGAGGAGGTTAAGAGTGTTCTATCCTTTTATCACGAACTTGCATGCGGTGGACACTTTGGTCCCCGTAAAACTGCTAAAAAGGTGCTACAAAGTGGGTTTTATTCGCCCACTTTGTTCAAGGATGCTTATGAATTTTGCAAGACGTGCCCTAGCTGCCAATGATAGGAAGGATTCCAAACTGAAATATGATGCCCCTCAAACCAATTCTAGAAATAGAACTCTTTGATTTTTGGGGCATCGACTTTATGGGTCCATTTCCTAATTCATTTGAGAACCAATACATATTGGTTGCTGTGGATTATGTGTCCAAGTGGGTAGAAGCCATTCCTTGTAAAACTAATGATAATAAAGTTATCATAAAGTTTTGAAAGAGAACATTTTTTCATACTTCGGAACCCCTCGTGCTATCATTAGTGATAATGGCACTCACTTTTGCAATAGATCTTTTGAAGTTCTTATGCGAAAGTATGCCATAACTCACAAGTTGTCCACACCTTATAATCCTCAAACCAGTGGGCAAGTTGAGGTTTCAAATAGACAAGTCAAGCTTATATTGGAGAAAACAGTGAGCCAAAATCAAAAAGATTGGTCCATCAAACTTGTAGATGCTCAATGGGCCTATAGGACCTCTTTCAAGACGATTCTAGGAATGTCTCCTTATAGGTTAGTCTATGGCAAACCTTGTCACTTACCTGTTGAGTTAGAGCACCGAGCCTTATGGCCAATCAAGCAGTTGAATTTTGACTTGACTAAGGTCGGTGACCTTCGAAAATTACGAATTTTCGAATTGGAGGAATTGAGAAGTGAAGCCTATGAAAATACTAGGATCACTAAAGAGAGAGTCCAGATTTTCCATGACAAGAACATCATAAGAAAAACCTTTGTCCCCGACAAAAAGTCTTACTCTATAATTCTAGGCTTCATCTTTTTTCAGAAAAATTGAAATCGAGATGGACTGGGCTCGTTATAAAAATTGTTTTTCCACACGGGGCAGTTGAGATCAGTGACACCAAGAATGGAAATGACTTTAAGGTAAATGGTCAACGCCTTAAGCCCTTCTTGGAATCTGTGCCGGTAAATGAAACGACAATGGGTCTTTTTGACCCAGTGTATCGGTAACTTTTCTCCTTTCCATTTTATTTCATGCACTTATACATTTCTTTCTTTCATACATTGGGGACAATGCATGAGATAAGTGTGGGGGAGGGTTCTAACATGACTGATATAAAAAAAAAAGAAAAAAAATAGATATATATATACATATATATATATAACTTTTTGAAAGGGGTAGACAATATTTTGATATATTTTTTGTAAGAAATTAAGTCAATCTTAAAGAATAGGAGAATCATAATTAGGATTTCTTACACTTGGTCAAAATAAGATAACTTGTTTGATTTTTAGGGTCAGGAAGAAAATTTGTGAAAGTAATTTAGTCTTGATATTTACCTTGATGACATATGCACACAAATTACACTTACAGACTTAGGGTTTAAAACAGAGACTCTTATACCTTATGGAAAAAAACAAGTCTAATTATTGATTAGCTAGGTGCTTTGGCCTAAGTAAGCCTTAGTATTTATGCAAAAGATAATTAGATAAGTTTGAAAAAAAAAAGAAAATGTGTCCTCTGATTAAGCTGGGTATTTGTGCCTCATGAAGCATAAGTATTCACGCCTAAAAGGGGTACATCTTATAAATAAAAACCTTGGTTTCATGGCCTTATCTGCTCGAGTGTTTAAGTCCTTAGGGGTGTTTTATCACCTGGTGTCCTAAAACTGTCCGGTTTGGGTGTCACCGACTGAATTCTCGTTACATGGGCAGATTAGAAAGCCTAATGAAATTGAGGAATAAATTTTATCAAAGATAAATAAATATAAGGCATAGGAGTTAATGTTAGAGAACCCTTAGTCAACTTCACAGTCACGATGGTGCATATGACTCAGGATAAATTAATAGACTAGATGAGAAGTACAAATTGACTCCTTACTTTAATTTGATGACATGTTTTTGAATAGAGACTAAGTTTAGGAATGAAAAATTTGATATTCCTATAACTTATAGGTTACTTAAACTCTCACAAATATACTTCAAATATTTTCTCCTCTAAAAAAAATGCTTTTCGAAAATACTAATCTTTTCTCTTTCTTCATGGATTTTGTGGGTGCAATCCACTGAAAACCCTCACGAGACAAAAATCGTCCTCTAGGGGTAACCTAGAGGTTTAACGGCTTGTTGCACATGCTCAGTGCAATCGAGTGACCTGCGAAAGTGGTCTAATAATTGATTAGAATTAGTCTGATGTTTTGCTCGAGGGCGAGCAAAAGATAAGTGTGGGGGTGTGATTTGTCACATATGTTGCATTTGTATTGTCACCTTACCATGCTTTTTAGCTAATAAATCCTATTAATAAATTTTCTTTTTCTTTGCTAAATATAGGCCCAAGTGCTTAAAGAAAGAAAAGAGAAATAAGACTAAAAGCCCACCAAATTCTGAATTAATTCAGAATAAATTCGAAATGAAGAAATCAGGGCTAAATCTTGGCATATCAAGAGGTTGAGAAGAATCCTCCCTGAATCGAGCGGTTGAAGCCACACAATCAAGACTGTTTCGTCAACGTTTTGGAGCAGAAACAAGAAAACTAGCAGCAGATACGGGCCAAACACCAACCAGGAACTCCCCCACTTTTGGTGTGGCCACCTGGCCACACCAGGGCCGCGGAAACGCGGCCCTAGCTGCATTTCTGCGGCTCTGTTAGGGAGTTACGGGGAGCGTTTGCTCCCCCAATCTTCCCAGGATCCTCCTCGTTTGGTTTTTGGCTATAAATATGGGTTTCAGCAAAGAAAAATGTAGCAAAGATTAGGGTTAAGTTTTGTGTTTATTTTCTTAGGATCTAGGCTCTTTGTTAGCTAGCATAAAAGTTATAATCTTATTATTTACTTTGTAGTCCAGTATCAAAACATGTGAGAGAGAGGAATTGAGTGCTTGTACTTGAAGATTGAAGTGACATAATACAAAAGTCGAGCCAAGTTTTCTTCCACTTGCAGTACGGTATGATTTGCATTATGTTTATTCCTTCTTCGTTGTTTTCTATGGATAATTAAGCGATTTTCTGGGCTCGCTATCGCAACTCTTTCTTACTCTCCTGTTTTTAAAATAAAAAGACTCAATGACTCATATGAATGCTTTACTTAAAAGCCTTTCTTTTTGAAAGTGTTCTTGAAGGCACATGAGGATGGGTTTGGAATGTTGAATTCTCACTTCTTTCATGAACATCTCTTGAATTGTTTTTACTTCATTCTTACTTCTTCGCGCTTGATGTTTTAATATTCAATTCTCACGATTTCTTGAAGAAAAGATTCAACTCTTCTAACCATCTTATGTGCTTTACTTAAAGCTTTCTAAAAATTAACTTTAAGTTTTGCAAATGATCACTTGAGGCACTTAACATTTTAAGAGAGGAATGAACAATTGAGTAGTGAGATAGTGAGCCTAGATTTGCTTTCTTATTATAAAACAACAAAACAATTCTCAAGCTTTCTAAATCACCTTCTCTAAAACCTTTTCTAAAAGTTGCAATTTTTCTTTTAATCATCTCTTTCTTTCCATTCTCTTTTTCATAAAAAACGAACACAATTCCTTGTTTTTAAACGATTCACCAAAAAGCTTCTATCGCATTCCTCCTCGTGGACACGACCCGTTAGCCACAAGCTACCGGTAAACTCTTAAACTCTTTGATTGTTCTTTCTTTTAGCAATCAAGCTACCAAATATTATCGATAAGATGAGGAGATCTAGAAGAGATGAGTTCGATGAATGTTGCTTCATGGTCCAAGGGAATTACTCCCTTGAGGTACAATCAGAATCTCAACTAGATGCTAGCACTAGTTCCTATTATAATGAGTGTTTAGAGGCACAAGCCATGAATGATGAACTTGCTAAAAATTGTGAAAATTTGATTTCAAATTATAAACTTTTGAAAAAGGAAAGTCATGGTTTAAAAGAAGAAAATAAAAATTTATCTTTTAGACTTGAGATTGTATTGCAAGAGAGGGATGAGATTTCGAGTGAACTTGACTCATTTAAATCCCAACTTGATCTTGCTCTTAATGAAAACAAAATTTTGAAAAGTAAAAATGATTGTGAATATATTTTGAAGAAAAATGAGGATTTAACTTCAAAATTTGATTTTGTATTAAAAGAGTATAATTCTTTAAAAAACAAAATAAATTTGATTTCACAAGAATTGAAAGATTATTTAAAGAAAAATGTTTCTTTAAAAAATGATTTGGATTATCATATTTGCCATGCTAGTGTAGCTTCACTTAGCTCACTTATTGCATGCTCCACTTCTTCTATAATTTAAAATGATATAAATTTGTTAAAGAAGAATATAGATTGTTTGGGCTCCACTTTGAGCCATTGTGCTTTGAACCATACACGGTTGGAATCTATGTTTCAAAAGAAATAAGTTTCTATTATGCATACACACCATACACGGCATACACATGCTCCTCGCAGTTACAACCATCACACAATGTATGCTCATGTGTACACTTGAACATATTGTGGACGTAAGGGCCACCTTTCTAAATTTTGCTATGATAAGATACATGATGTAAATTTAGCAACTAAATTTTTTTGGGTTAGGAAAGGAACTAACCCCCATGGACGCAAAAGAGTGTTGGTACCAAAGACTACCCCTACTGTATTTGATGTAGGTGTGGGCTCTCGCATGACGTGAGAGCGATGGTGCCTTGAAGTAGAGCGTTCCGAGCTTAAAGAGAACTATTTGGATGCATCACTTTCAAGGGGAGTTTAGTGGAAGGACCACTTTGATTTGGAGATATGGAGAGTTGCCTTCTAGGTTTTTGGTAACGATCTCTTACTCCCTTTATGTTTACATGCTTTTCATATTATTAATTTCTAGCATGTCTTGTTTTATTGTTCATTATGCATATGCCATACTTATTAGATTATTGATATACATGATTAGTATTTGAGACACCCATATTTATATGAATTTATATTTAGTGTTTTCACTTTGTTTTAACTAATATGTATGTCCTAGATCTAATGCATGTGCATGTACATAATGATCATATGGATGTTTATGAGCTTTGTTTTGATTTCTATGCTTCGTGTTTTGATTACATGTTTAGATGTTAGTTTTCATTAAAACTAGGATATATACTTGTACAACTAGTGAGCTACAAATAGACTATTATATGTCTGTGCTTGAACGCTCATTTGTACCCATTAGATGTACTAGTATAATCTAGTTTTGATGATTCATACATTTAACTTGTATTCTCTATTTTACATGTTTTTCTTGTTTATGTTTTTAACTTCATGTATATGTCTATTTTGCCTAAACTATTAGATATACATATACATCCTTGAGCCACTTGCCTTCATGCATATACTTTTGTGGACTCGTTTATTTTTGGATATGTATGTATTCTTTAGTTTGTATATGACATACATATACCTTGAAGGATTATAGTTTTTGTGTTTCAAATTTTAAGGAATTTCTTATTGAGTTCGATTGCCTATTTTCATGATGATATGTTTCACATAAAACTTGTACACTCACATTAGTTATTGGTTTCTCATGATTTTGTTTCATGAGTATAATTTGTGCTATATAGATTTTGAGTGTTTAGTGATCATGTGATTTACATTTTTTTCATGAAATATAATTTTGTTTTATTCCTTGTTTGAAGGATTTCGTACTAGTTTTTCAAATTTTTCATATAACTAGTTCGTATTCTTTAATATGGTAAAGTTTTTCAAACATACTATATTTTCAAACCTATTTTTGAAAACCCCTACCCATTCAAGGGCGGTTGGTTGGGCGACCATGTTGGCCCGAAGGCCCATCACTCTAGTTTTGATGATGATCAACTCATATAGTTATAGTACTAATGATCTTGTATTTAATTAGTGACAGATTCATGATCAAGATCTTAGTAGGTGTATAGCTTCAACAAAGGATTTAAAGTCAAGTTTTTGAGCTAGCACGGTTTGGACCAAGTCAAGAAGATGAGAAGACTTCAAGTGAAGACTTGTGTCTAGGTTTGTTTTTAGAAGATTTTTGTTTTTAGATAAAATGTAAAGGATAGATTAGTTGGTAGATTGCTCAAGTATACTATACACACACACTCTTGATTTAGATGAGTTTTCATAAAAGAATTTTTATTTTAGAAAAGACTTTTCATTTTAGAAAAATACCGGTTTGGTTTTTGGTATTCCAAGTATACATGTTTTTTAACCAAACCATGTTTAGAACTTAATGTCAAAAACAAAAATATTTCACCATGTTTGTGTAGTGGATCATATCCATACACTCTATTCTTTAAAAGAGTTTACAATATCTTATTTTTATATTTGGTGAAGTTTTGGAAAAACAAGTTTTAGAAAAATCAACTTTGGAAAAATACAGTTTTAGTTTTGAACCAAAATTTCCAAGTTACAAAAATAGTCCAAATTGTTTGTAACATGTCTTGATTTTGTGCAAGCATGTTTGATTATCAAAGTATAATATCAAAACTATTTTTGTAGATTTTTCAAGATTTTATGGGATTTTATTGAGTCAAAAATAACCAAGTTTTAATCCCTACAAATAGACTGTTCTGGCTTCAGCCGGTCGACCGACCGGTCGACCGCGCTCTGAAGTCGGTCGACCGGGCGGTCAACCGACGTGTACAGACGTGCACGCCAGTTCTGGCAGGAGGCCGATCGACCGACCGGTCGACCGTCCAGAGAGCTCTGCTCTTTTGAAAGGCCCCGGTCGACCGAGCGGTCGACCGGACAGAGAGCAGTGCTCTCCGTATCCTGGTCACGGTCGACCGGCCGGTCGACTGCTGGCTCAACGGTCAGATTTCTGACCGTTGGCCGGTCGACCGGGCGGTCGACCGACAGCCCAGTTCTGGCCTATAACGGCTAGTTTTTGGAGCCCTATAAATTGGGCCATTTGGGGGCTGTTTTCTACAAGATTTTAGGAGAGTTTTTAGGCCAGTTTTTTCTACTCTTACAAGAGGTTTTTCTCCACTAATTTGAGAGCAAATATTTCCAATCAAAAGGAGAGTTTATCAAGAGTGTTTAAAAGTGATTTCTTTGAGTTTTTCACCACCATTTCCATCCTAGTTTTCTTACACAAACACTTGAGCTATCCATTGATTGTTCATCCTATAGGAGTGTTATTGTGAGAGTGTTTATTGGTGATCAAAGTGTTTAGATCACCAAGAGTTCTTTCTTGTATTTTGAGGAGGTGGACAAGTATGTTCGCGGCGGTTTCGGGTTCTTGTGTGAACTCGGTGTTTGAGGTGCAGCCTTGGCGAGCTAGTAAGCTTGCGGTGTGTATGGGACTAGGGAGTCCTAGAGTTTGTAGGTGTTGCGGCACCAAGTGATCTGGTGGGATCGAGCATAGTGGAAATCCTTCAAGTGTGAAGGCGGGGATATAGAGCAAGTGTGCTCAAACTTCGAAACAAATCCCTCGTGTTTGCGATTGCTCTCTCTATCTCCTTGTCTTTATATCTTGCATGCTTCTTATTGTGCTTATCTTTAATTGCTTGATATACATATTGTGCTTAATTGTTATATGCTTGGGGATTGTTTGCTGACACTAGTTTTCAACCAAGAGAGCCAACGCGACACCTCAACTCTTATCTAGAGGAATCTTGAGGAGTAAGTCCAGAGCCCTTCACGGGGAATTCGGCTACACTCTTGTGTTAAAGTTGGTGTTTAGTGTAATAAGTTTAGTTTGCATCATAATAGTTTTTAATTCCGCATTTAGTGACCATTAGATTAGCCATCACCTATTCACCCCTCAAGGTGATTTACAATTGGTATTAGAGCCAAGTGCACAACCTAGAGTTAAAGATCCTCATTTTAGGCTAATCACAAAATTTGTACACACACCATGGACTTCATGTCACCACCCACTTTTGACATTCTTAACATCCAAACTTGGAAGATTAAGATGTCTTTGTACCTCAAGGCCCTAGGCATTCATGTTTATTTTGCCACTACTAGAGATGATTATTGTTTAAATGGCAAAAATTATGAGGCTAATGCAAAAACCCTACATGCTTTAAAGTCTACCCTAAATGATGTTTATTTATCTAGGGTTGCTAATCTTGATTCGGCTTTTGTAGTTTGGAACTTGTTGACCTCCCTTGGCGAAAAAGATCTATACTATGCGGGGAGCGACTCAGATGTTGGAAGCGACACTTCCAACGCGTGCTACATGGTCCAAGGGGATAACCCCCTTGAGGTAAACACCGAATCCGAGCTAGATGAAGATGTTGATATGACCTATGATGAGCTTACATCTTTTTGTCAACAACTTCTAAGAAAATATGACATGATTAGAAAAGATAATAAAAATTTGAAAAAGAATTTTGAAAATGTTTTAAAAGAAAATGATTCTTTTAAAAATAAAATTGCATGTTTTAAAAAAGAAAATGAGAATTTGAAAAATGAAAATATTTCCTTAATGTCTAAATTGAATAATTTATGTGAAGGAAATAATTCTTTGAAAAATAAAATTATTTTGGTGGAAAAACAAAAGGAAGTTGTTTTTCAAGAAAATAATTCTTTAAAAAGAAAAATTGTTGAAAAAGAAAAAGAAAATATTTCTAAAAGGAATAAGAAAAATGATTCCCAATCTCACCATGCTTTACATGCCTCCATTGATAATAGTGAGATTAATATTTTGAAAAATAGAATAAATTGTTTGAGCTCAACTTTGAGCAATTGTGCATTTAACCATAAAAGATTGGAGTCTTTATTTTCAAAGAAACAAGCTCCACATGTTCATGCACACCATCATGCATATGCTTATGTTGCACGTCATGACCACACCCACACACATAAGCATCCTAAGGTGTACAAATGTACACATTGTGGCCGCAAATGCCATTTAGCAAAGTTTTGTTATGATAAGTTACATCTTTTAAATTTTGCTAATAATAAAAATGTTTGGGTTCCTTAAAAAGCTAACCCCCAAGGACCCAAGAAAAAATGGGTACCAAAACCCCCACCTTTTGTTTGTGATATAGGTGCGGGCTCTCACACGACGTGAGAGGGATGGTGCCTTGATGATGGATGCACATGGACTTGAAGGACACACATTTAATGCACCGCTATCAAGGAGTTTTGGTGGAACAACCACCATGTTTTGGAGATTTGGAGTAGTTCATTGGTTTGGTAACTATCTCTAAACTCCTACTTTAGTTTACATACTTTTACATAATATCATTTTAGCATGTTCATGTTTTATGTATTTTTGTGCTTCATGTGGTAAAAAACTAGTTTAAATGTAGATTTTGTCAAAACTTGTATTTATACATGTATAAATAGTGAGCAACAAATTGAATCATATACGTTTGCACTTCAATGCTCATTTGTACCTACTATATGCACATGTATAGGCTAGTTTTGATGATTCTCTCATTTATACAAGTTTTGCCTATTTTCATGTTTTGCTTCATGTATATGCAATTTTTATTCAAATCTAATAAATATACATGTATACCCGTGAGTCTCTTGCCTTCATGCAAATACTTTTGATAGACTCTTTTTTATGTTTGGGATATGTATGCATATTGTTAGTTTTAAATAAATCATATATATACCTAGAAGTTTATTTTTAGATGAAAAATGAATTTTCATGATTTGTTTAATAAAATGATATTCATGTTTGTTTTGAGCTTTAATGACTATTTTCATGAAAAATGCTATTTACATGACTTGTGTACACTCACACCTTTATTTGTTTATTCATGACTTTATTTCATGATTATTTTTGAGCCTTATCGATTTCGAGTGTCAAACTTTATGTATTTGGTATAATTCATGAAAGACATATGATTTGGTTTCATGTTTTTGAAGGATCTTTAACTAATTTTTTCAAAAATTAATTTAACTAGTTATTTAATCTTCAAATTTAGTGGGTTATGAGTTATATACATGACTTACATTGTTATGGTCTATTGGTATCATTGGATCTTTTCAATTGGTATCAATATTGATATTTTTTTATATACTCATATTTTGTTTTCTATATATGTATGCTTCATTTTAAATAATATCAATTTCTATTGGTATTTTTATTTTCATACATATATATGAGTTATTGGTGCTTGATTTGAAATTGATCACATATTTAAAGCACAAAAGGTTGTTTATGCATAAGCTTATTAAAATAAAAAAAATTCTTATGCATCATTTTTAAAATTGGTTTCAAAATTCAAAATTTGTAATGTTTACTTACAATTATTTATTTACATTTGATATCTTAAAATATGACTTTCTAAGATATCTCAAATTTGTTTTATTGAAGAAAAATTCAAAAATTTGTTTTAATAAGAAAAATGAAAAATGTTTTGATTTGTCTTGCTTATATGCAAGGAGAGCTTAACATCTCTTCTACATATAAATTCATGTTGAGTGTATCTTGTATTGAGGAGCTTGACAACTCTTCTTTATGTGATACACGTGTGTAGGGGGAGCTTCACATCTCCTCTTATGCATTACATAATATGTATTATGTGAATTGGGCTTGTCATCCCATCTTCATGTAATGCATATGTGTAGGAAAGTTAACTTAGCGTCTTCCTCTTTATGAATGTATATCGCATATAACCTTTTATTGATGTGTTTCTACTTTAACCCCTTTGTTGATGATTGACAAAAAGGGGGAGAAGTATTTGTGATTTATTTGGTTTATATGCATGTTTTCCTTCCTTTATTCATAAAGGGGAAGTAAGTTTTATGTTTATGCATATATGTTTTGTTTTGCAAATAGGAGAAAAAGAATTTGATGTGTTTTATGCTTGTTAGCATATTTATCTCCACATATTTGCATACATATTTATGAGCATTCATTGCATATTTATTTGTTTATTTGCTATGCAAGGGTTAAGGGGGAGCTTCCTTGAAGCTTTACTTTAATCCATGCATATATAAATTCATGAGTTTTGTCATCATCAAAAAGGGGGAGATTGTTAGCCCGAAGGCCCATCACTCTAGTTTTGATGATGATCAACTCATGTAGTTATAGTACTAATGATCTTGTGTTTAATTAGTGACAGATTCATGATCATGATCTTAGTAGGTGTATAGCTTCAATAAAGAATTTAAAGTCAAGTTTTAGAGATAGCACGGTTTGGACCAAGTCAAGAAGATGAGAAGACTTCAAGTGAAGACTTCGTGAAGACTTGTGTCTAGGTTTATTTTTAGAAGATTTTATTTTTAGATAAAATGTAAAGGATAGATTAGTTGGTGGATTGCTCAAGTATACTATATACATACACTCTTGATTTAGATGAGTTTTCATAAAAGAATTTTTATTTTAGAAAAGACTTTTCATTTTGGAAAAATACCGGTTTGGTTTTTGGTATTCCAAGTATACATGTTTTTTAACCAAAATCATGTTTAGAACTTAATGTCAAAAACACAAATATTTCACCATGTTTGTGTAGTGGATCTTATCCATACACTCTATGCTTTAAATGAGTTTAGAATATCTTGTTTTTATATTTGGTGAAGTTTTGAAAAAACAAGTTTTGGAAAAATTAACTTTGGAAAAATACAGTTTTAGATTTGAACCAAAATTTTCAAGTTACAAAAATAGTCCAAATTGTTTGTAACATGTCTTGATGTTGTGCAAGCATGTTTGATTATCAAAGTATAATATCAAACTATTTTTGTAGATTTTTCAAGATTTTATTGGATTTTATTGAGTCAAAAATAACCAAGTTTTAATCCCTACAAATAGACTGTTCTGGCTTTAGGGTCGACCGACCGGTCGACCGCGCTCTGAAGTTGGTCGACCGGGCGGTCAACTGACGTGCACGCCAGTTCTGGCAGGAGGCCGGTCGATCAACCCGATCGACCGTCCAGAGAGCTCTGCTCTCTGGAAAGGCCCCGGTCGACCGGGCGGTCGACCGGACAAAGAGCAGTGCTCTCTGTATCTGGCCACGGTCGACCGGGCGGTCGACCGCTGGCTCAACGGTCAGAATTCTGACCATTGGCCGATCGACCGGGCGGTCGACCGATAGCCCAATTCTGGCCTGTAACGGCTAGTTTTTGGAGCCCTATAAATTGTGCCATTTGGGGGCTATTTTCTACAAGATTTTAGGAGAGTTTTTGGGCCAGTTTTTCCTACTCTTACAAGAGGTTTTTCACCACTAATTTGAGAGCAAATATTTCCAATCAAAAGGAGAGTTTATCAAGAGTGTTTAAAAGTAATTTCTTTGATTTTTTTCACCACCATTTCCATCCTAGTTTTCTCACACAAACATTTGAGCTATCCATTGATTATTCATCCTATAGGAGTGTTATTGTGAGAGTGTTTATTGATGATCAAAGTGTTTAGATCACCAAGAGTTCTTTCTTGTATTTTGAGGAGGTGGACAAGTGTGTTCGCGGTGGTTTCGGGTTCTTGTGTGAACTTGGTGTTTGAGGTGCGGCCTCGGCGAGCTAGTGAGCTTGCGGTGTGTACGGGACTATGGAGTCCTAGAGCTTGTAGGTGTTGCGGCACCAAGTAATCCGGTGGGATCGAGCATAGTGGAAATCCTTCAAGTGTGAAGGCGGGGATGTAGAGCAAGTGTGCTCGATCCTCGAAACAAATCCTTCGTGTTTACGATTGCTCTCTATCTCCTTGTCTTTATATCTTGCATGCTTCTTATTGTGCTTATCTTTAATTGCTTGATATACATATTGTGCTTAATTGTTATATGCTTGTGGATTGTTTGCTGACACTAGTTTTCAACCAAGAGAGCCAACACGGCACCTCAACTCTTATCTAGAGGAATCTTGAGGAGTTAGTCCAAAGCCCTTCACGGGGAATTCAGCTACACTCTTGTATTAAACTTAATGTTTAGTGTAATAAGTTTAGTTTGCATCATAATAGTTTTTAATTCCGCATTTAGTGACCATTAGATTAGCCATCACCTATTCACCCCCCTCTAGGTGATTTACAGACCATGCCTTGTATGCTCTTTTTTGAAAATCATTTTTAAACATGTGCATGAGATGGGTGGTAGGTAATATGAGTTATACACTTGATTTTAATTATAGTTTCACTTGGTATCATTAGATCTTTTCAATTGGTATCAATATTGACAATCTTTTTGTATACTCATATATGTTTTTTTATATATATGTATGCTTATACTTCAAATAGTATCAATTTCTATTGGTATCTAATTTTTCATACATATATATGCTTTATTTGTGCTTATTATATCTCTATATCATTAAACACAAATTTTGGGTTATGCTAAGCTTGATTTTTTAATGCATATCATATTTCAATTGATTAGTTTTCAATTGGTATCCTAATACAAGCTTATGCTTAGTTTTATTTGGTATTTCATAAAGGGGAAGAAAATTATTATTTTATCTTTCAATTGGTATTTTGTTTACCTTTGATTTTCACTCCCATACTTTATGACGAAAAATGATTAAAAAATTAATATTGATTTTAATTTGATATCATATGCTCAAAATGAAAAATGCTTACAATTGGTATCAAGATGTTTATTTGTTTACTTTCAATTGGTATCAAGAAAGAATTGGTAATCAAGATTATCTATATATCCTTCATTTTGGTATCAAAATTTGGATTAGTTTCTTTAAGATTTGTTTTCTAATGCCTCATTTACTTTCTATTGGCATTTCTTAAAATTTTTGTTGATGTGTTCACTTTGAATTGGTATCATGATGCATTTACATTAATATATTTTTAATTGGTATCATGTTGGTTTTGATTTCACCCCTTTGTTGATGATTAACAAAAAGGGGGAGAAGTATTTGAGTTTATATGCACATTTTTATGTTATGCATGTTTTTATATTGGTATCAAGAAAGTTTTTATTAACAAAAAGGGGGAGAGTATTTGTTTTATGTTTTCTTGATATTGGTATCAAGAACATGAATACTGATATCTAGAAATATAGTAGTTTGTGTTTTTATTGAAACATAATTTGTTTGTTTTTTTTATTGATATCAAGAGCATTATTTAAGAACATGTTTATGAAAAGAAAAAAATAATTTATTTTGGTATTAAGAGCTTGTTTTATGCATGTTGATGCATTTCATGTTTGGTATCTAGATCATGTTTTGTATTTGGCATCGTAAGCTTGTTTTATGCATATTTATGCATTTTTATGTTTAATATTCATTGCATATATTTATTGTTTATTGCTATGCATGAGTTAAGGGGGAGCTTCCTTGAAGCTTAACTTTAATCCATGCATATATAACTCCATGAGTTTTGTCATCATCAAAAAGGGGGAGATTGTTGGCCCAGAGGCCTTCCACTCTAGTTTTGATGATGATGAACTCATGTAGTTATGTTTACTAATAATCGTGTGATGTTTAATTTCAGATCTCTAACTAAAATATTAGTAGGTGATTAGCTTCAACAAAGATATTTTGGAAGCTTTCACATGGTGATTCAAGAGCCCGAGCGTCAAAGATCATATATAGCACTCGTTGGAGTTATGCTCGGTGGATCACGGTTTGGATCTAGTCGACTTAAAGACGGAGTTCATCAAGAAGATCTCGGTACATAGTTTAGTTTGTTTTTAGATCCATTTGTAAAGATTAGATAGTGTGGTATGCTCAAGTTCACAACACACACACACACACATACACACTTGTTTAAATTTCATGTTTCGGTTTTTCGGTTTTGGTTTACCCGATCTTGATTTTTATGAATAGATAGTATCAATACAAGTTTACATAGTTGTATGTATATTAGATATGTTCTATATACATGTATGCTTCATATCTTAGACAAACTTATTTTGATATGCCTATTCATGTGTTTGGAGTTTTGTGTTTTAACAAAAAATATTTTCGGATTTAATATCAAAAATATGGATATATATATGTTTCATGTATATTGGATTATATCCATATACAACATGCCTAAAAGTTGTTTAAGTATCATGTTTTTGTATTTGGATGAGTTTTGAAAAAAATCAGATTTCCATTTGAAAAATTCAAGTTTTAGAAAATATAGTTTTTGGTTTTCGGCAAAATTCGTAAGTCACAAAAATGGTTCAAAAAATTTAAAATTTGTGTTGAAATTTTTCACACAAGTTTGTATATCAAAGTATCATGCTAAAATTATTTTTTTGGATTTTTAGAGAATTTATGGGATTTATTTGAGAATTAAAAAAAACCAAGTTTTTCAGTCCCTAATCCCATTCTGCCAGGCTCTGGCGGTCGACCGTTACGATCGATCGGACCAGGAGCCGGTCGACCGGAGCGGTCGATCGGACGTGCACGAGACATCCACAAAGGCCATTGGGTTTGGCCGGTCGACCGTGCGGTCGACCGACTGAAGTCCCCTTACTTTCGGGTAAGGGCGGTCGACCGGTGGTTGGCAACGGTCAAATTTTGACCGTTGGCCGGTCGACCGGCCGGTCGACCGGAAGGTCAATTCTGACCATAAACGGCTGCCAACGGCTAGTTTTTTATGGGGTCTATAAAAACCCCATTGGTGGGCTGTTTTGGTTAAGATTTTGAAGAGCAAAAATTCTCCTATCTACAAGTGTTTTGTATAAGTTTTCAAAAGTGTTTTTTGAGCCAAAAAAGATTCATCTTTATTTGTTTTAAAGGGTTGAAAAAATCAAAGAAAATTGGATATTTGGGATATTGCTTTTGATCTTCATTTCAAACTTATTCTAGTTATTTTCCCAAGTAAATTTCTTTGTGTTTTTGTTTCCAAACTCTTTATTTTCCACACTTGAGCTTATCTACTATCCTGTTATTTAGGATCTTTATTTGGTGAAAAAAATTAGTTTGTGGTTGTGGAAAACACTAAGATTGTAACCCTCCTTATTTGTGGTATCCCTCTTGTGTAGAGGTTGATTGTGGAGTGATGGTTGGCTCCCTCTAGTGAGAGGTGGAGATTGGTGTTTGGCTCCCTCTAGTGTGAGGTAGAGTTGGTGTTAGAATCCCTCGAGTGTGAGGTGATTGTTTGTATTGGCTAAGTGCCAACCCCTCTTGTGTGAGGTAGTATTTGTGTTGCCTCTAGTGAGAGGTTATATTGATTGAGAGAGAAGTTGTGTACTCCCGGTTGTAGTTGCCCCAAATCCTCGGTGGAGGTTCCCTATTTGGGAGTCCTGTGTGGACAAGTTAGTGGATTGAAAATCCTTCTGTGTGAAGGCAGGGACGTACAGCTGGGTGCTCGAACCTTGAAACAAATCTCGATGTTTGCGTTTGATCCATTGACTCTAACTCTCTCTCTTTATATTATGCCATTGCATCATTTTAATTGCTCATTCATATTATATGCTTGGCCTATTTGTGTGTGCCTCACTTGTGCTTAACCACGAGAGCTTCATATAGCACCTCAACTCTTATTCAGAGGAATCAAGAGGAGTTAGTCTAGAGCCCTTCACCGGGAATTCGGCTACACTCATTGGTTGCATTAAGTGTTGTTGCAATTTAGTTTTAATTTTCGCATTCAGTTTATTAGATTAGCTGTACACCTATTCACCCCCCTCTAGATGTACCTACAGTCCACATGCATGAACGTGGGAGATCATTAGTATATGCCATATTGTGCGGGGGTCTCACTATATGAAAGTGCTCGTATATTCATATCTGTTGAAAAAACATCAAGTATTAGCAAAATACACAATAATTGTTCAAATCAACAATAAAAACTTACGATACCTGTAAAAGTACCAAATATGCAGCAATATGCCTAACATCAGCCCTAGAAGCATACCCAAGTTGCCTGTATAAAATTGCTAGTATAGATGTGCCCCATGTAGATCTAGAAACATCACCCAAGTCCTTAAACAACTTAAGGTACGAGGTGGAAATCTTGTTCCACTCTTATCACGGAATAAGGTGCACCCGACTAAATATAACAAATAAGCTCTGGCTGTGGACTATATTCGGGCCCCGTGTTAGCATCGGTGACACAAGAGAAGTTGGCACAAAGTCATTCCAGTCTAACGGATGTACCTCATACCTACTCCAGCTCATCTATTGCTGCTCTCCGGGTAACACCAAGTGTCCTCATAACAAGAGGCATTAGATTATCCACAGTAGGGGGCTGATGGATTGACCTACCATTAGTATGCCAATTAGTATGTCAACATCATCCAAGGAGATGGTTATCTTTCCAAATGACATGTGAAAAGTAATGGTTTCAGGCTTACATTATCTAAAAATTATTGAAGACAAGTCCTTAGATGCAGACCTCATTCTAACGCGAAGGTTGCATTTCAATACAAAATGTAGACCTTGCGTCCATCGCGTTTAACTTCAAATGTAGACCTCACGTTTAACTTCAAATGCACACCTCAGCTAGCTCCGCATTCCAACTCAAACATGAACTTCAGCCGATTTCACATCTCAACTCAAAGGCGAGCTTGTGAGCTCCGCGTTTCAACAACAGAATAGAACACGCGAGGGTCACATTCTTGTTATAACTGTTAGCTATAACTGGGTCAATTAATACTCACGTAACGTGGGAAGTTAATCCCCATTATGGAGAGATTTTAGGGGATAATTCTACCCCTAAAACCCCTATATATAGCAATGAAAGCTTTTGGGAAAGAAGAGGGGAGAGGGAAGAGGAGAGGGAGTAAAAGAAATTTTCTAAACTAAGGAAGCAAATTCAGCAACCTTAAAAGCTCAGAACTTTCAAATATTAGAGGGAGAGATAGAGGAAGAGCATTCCTTTTAAGAAAAGGTCCAACGCTTACTACGTTCAAGTAGAGTTATTTCAATCCCTTCGAGAGCATCCTCAAGATGATCCAAGAAAGGTTTTTGTCCAGCCGATCAACAGAGAACAAGATTCACTCTCTATCGCCAAACGAAGAATACAACCTTAAACAAATAGGAGATCTAGATATTCTCCTCTCTTTTGTAATAGGAATTGCTCCGTTGTAATTTTTCATCTACTTAAAAAAAAATTTACTTTGAATTTTTCCAACCAAAAAAGAGATGGCAACTCTGCTGGGGAAGCTGAATAGGGAACGATATAGTTTTAACCAAAGACCTCGTTTCTATTAAGAAAATTGAGGAAAATTACGGTTAGAGGTGTGATGTTAACTTGACAGGTGAATTTGCTAAGGTGTAATATTAACTTAGCAGACGTAAGTCTCCTTCTCGTGAAGAAAATCGAGAAAATTACTCTCAGAGGTGTAGTATTAAATTTAATAGTGAGATATTATAGAGGTGTGATATTAACTTAGCACCAAAAGGTCTCATTTTCACTGAGAAAATTGAGAAGATTACTGTCAGTGGTGTGTGAACTTAATAGCAAGATGTGTGATATTAACTTAGTAAATAAATAATCAAAAATATTGTCACGTTGCCTTTGGACTTTTGGAGCCTGAAGAGAGAAATTCTTCAAATTTCTCTTGGTCGAACTCGATGACAAACGATTCGATCGTTGGTCCAAGAAATTTAATGTCAGCTTATAATTTTTTTGTCGGTAGAGAAAATAGACCCAGCGGAGTAGCCATCTCCAGTTTAGTCAGAAAAATTCGAAGTAAAATTTCTTTGAATGGATAAAAGATAAAACATAAAAATTCTGATTACAAAAGAGAAGAGAATATCTAGATCTCCTCTTTGGTTAAGGCTGGATTCTTTGTGTGGCGATGGAGAGTGAATCTTGTTCTTTGTTGATCTACTGAATAAAAATCTTCTCTTGGATCATCTTGAGGATGCTCTTGAAGAGATTAAAATAACTTCACTTGAACGCAGCAAGCGTCAGAGCTCTCTTTAAAGGAATTCTCTCCCTCTATCTCTCTCCCTCTCTAATATTCAAAAGTTCTGAACTTTTAGGTTACTGAATATGCTTTCTTACTTTAGAAAATTTCTTTTTCTCCTTCTCCCTCCTCTTTTTTTCTAATAGTTTTCATAGCTATTTATAGGGTGTTTTAGGGGTAGAATTATCCCCTAAAATCCCTCCATAATGGGGATTAACTCTACACATTACATAAGTGTTAATTGACTAGTAATGGCTGGCATTTATTACAAAATACAACCCTTGTGAGTTTTGTTCTGTTGTTGAAACGCGGAGCTCACAGACTCGTGTTTGAGTTGAGATGGGAATCGGCTGAAGTCCGTATTTGAGTTGGAAGGTGGAACTGGCTGAGGTCCGCATTTGAGTTGGAACGCGAAAGCTGGTTAAGGTCTGTATTTGAGTTAGAATGCAGAGCTGGCTGAGGTCTGGGTTTGAAGTTGGACGCGAGGTCTGCATTTGAAGTTGGATGAAAGGTCCACGTTTTGTATTGAAACGCGACCTTCACGTTGAAATGAGGTCCGCATCTAAGGACTTGTCTTCAATAATTTTTAGACAATCTCTCCCGATCACGGATGTCATGATTGACAATATGTGCAGTTTTGAGATGATGTCCTTCATGGATGGATTCTCCCGATATAATCAAATCAAACTGTATTCAGGAGACGAGAAGCATACATCCTTCAGAACAACACTGGGAGTGTAATGCTACACCGTGATACCCTTTGGCTTGAAGAATGCAGGTGCGACATATCAACACGCCACGAGTACGATCTTCCTCCAGCATATACGTAAGACCATAGTATTCTACATAGATGATATTCTAGTGAAGATCCACCACAAAAGTGATCATATAGTAGATATGAAGAGAGTATTCAACATCATACAGATGCACCAGTTGAAGATGAACAACAACCAAGTCCTTTCTGGAGGTAGCCAGTGGCAAGTTCCTTGGATTTGTTATTACATTCAAAGGAATTCACCTTGACTCTGAGAAAGTCCGTGCCATTCAGGAGATACAACCTTCGAGAAATCTCAAAAAACTTAGAGGATTACAAAGATGACTAGCTTACATCCGGATGTTTATATCAAATCTCTCAGGACGTTGCCAACCCTTCACCAACCCGATGAAGAAGGGTGTCTCATTTGTTTGGAATAGTCTTTGACAAGAAGCGTTCGAGGAAATAAAGCGATACGTCATACATCCACCTGTCCTAGCAGCTCCAGTATTAGGGAAGCCCTTCTAATATATGTTAGAGATATGGATCATTCCTTGGGAGCTTTACTAGCCCAGAATAAATGATCAAGAATATGAGCAAGTGATCTACTACCTAAGTAGGAACATGATCTAGGCTGAGCATCGCTACAATCTGGTCCAAAAGAAGTGTCTAGTTTTGATTTTTGCTATCCAGAAGATGTGACACTATCTTGTGGGCTGGACTATATATGTCATCTTAAAAATCAATCCACTGAGATTTCTAATGATGAAACCATCATCGATAAATGGTCGATTGGTAAAATGGGCTGTATTGCTCTAGCAATATGAGATGCAGTTTCTGTCACAAAAAGCTACAAAAGGTCATGCAATAACAGATTTCTTGGCTGAACATTCAGATTCAAGAACAACCAAAATTTGCAGAGATCATCCAAATGAGATTGTTGAAGTTTGCATAACCCAGACATCTTTCGAAGAACAAATCTAGCAACTATTCTTCGATGGTACATCAAGAACGGGTCCTAGAGGAAACATCGTAGCAGGAGTGGGGGCAATACTTGTATCTCCATAGAACTACATGATTTCTCGCACATTCTCGTTAGCTAAGTCGTGTTTCAATAATGTTGCGAATACAATGCACTATTAATCGGAATGCAAATTGCAGAAGAGATTGGCGTCAGGCATCTCAAAGCATATGGTGATTCAAAACTCATCATCAACCAGGTTCGCAGGAAGTACAAAGTCCAACATGAAGTCTTGGTGCCCTACTGTAATGCTCTACCCCACTGGGTATGGAAACGTTAGTGCAACGTATAAACGGAGAGTAAAATACCCGTACATATACATGCTAAGCATATCAGTACAGTCAGGAATAAGAGTACGAAAGGACAGTGGTATTATACATTCAAACATTACAGTCCAAGTACATTGTTATCACAGGATGTAATCCAATATTACATCACTAGAAGGTACAAATGTACGATTTACAAGAGTTTTACACGGGCCAAAAGTGGTGGATGCTCTCGAGCAGGAAGGAGGAGTCTCGAGAAGGTCAGATAAGGAAGATGGGTATGGAAAACCATCTGATACGTTTCCAAGCTTTTGCGTTCCGATCCTGAGACTTGCTTTGCTCCTGCTGTGCACTCTGATCAGTAATAGGATTTTCACCAATGTCCAAGCTCCGGGATCTGAAAATGCAGATCCAAGGTTGCCAGAATGCAATCTAATGAGTACATAAAAGCAAAGTGGCATGATCAAGCAAACATACTTGTACAAGAATATCAGTGGATCATGTATAATCATGGCATGCAGGCAGACAATGAATAGTAAATATAAATAGAATCATGTTTAAATCATATGAATTACAGTATGTACAAATCATTAACTGTATATGTCAAATGCAAATGTAGGAAAAACTAATTGTATAGACTCAACCTCTAGATCCTTGAGATTAGTACATCAAGGGGATAATCCAAATAAGAAAACTCTCATCTATATATCATATACCTCACTTCACCATCAATTAAGTATATACAACTAGAGTTGCTAATCAGTAAGTATGTCCATATTCCTGTAATCAATGATTCCAGTACTGTGTCAGTAGCGGTCCAGTATCAAGCATCTGATATGTTTGGAATTCTTGTACAATTGGTAGGTAGAATATCTTAATTATATAATAATAACAATAATTAGTATCGCTTGTTATTATAATCATTCCCCTCTAGTGTCGCATATCACTGGCAGCTCATACTGGAGCCTGCGCTTCTAGTGGAACACATTCGAACTCTAGTATACGAGTACCATTATTCAGATGAGGGAGTGATTGAATAACATCCGCTCCTGACATTATTATTATTAGACAATTAAGTTGTGACAGGCATGAGATAAGGTGTAGTACTTATATTCACAATAATGATTATCAATACTATCTGTCATTTTAATCATCTCCTTACAACTGTCACCTATTACTAACAGTCCATTCTAGAGTTTATACTCCGGTAGAACTCAGTCGGATCTAATATAGGTGTACCAGTGTCCTAATGAAGGAGAGATCAAATATCACACGTTCCTTGCACTATCATTGTTGGGTTGTTAACTTCTTATTATTCATCCGAGTCATATGTTTAGGTATGTGTTTTGGTACACATACATCCACATATGAATAAGATGAGTTTAGTTATTAAAAACTGATAGGGATCAACTGTATCAGGTTCATAATGGTCCCTGTGCTTACCCAGGACAATGGTCTCAGGACATCTGGATTTGGCTCCCAGAACCGGCCGCTAAGCCATATAGTAACAAGAGTGGATCAGGTCGCGGGTGACAATTCACCCCAACCGGTCCCCTGTGACCTCTGGTGAATCCAAAATAGTAGTTGCAACATCGAACCATTATGAAACCGTACATATTGAAGTCATCAATTTCCTTCGACCCCAATATATGTTGAGTAATTTATTATTATAGTTTATCCAGTATAAAGTACTCAGTGTATGTTCATGATATACCATTTACGGGGATCAACAGAAGCACAATATCAGGAAGATGTGGGATTCTAAAGGTGTCCCTCGTGGATACTTTGTCCAACGTGGCACTTAGTTTCACACACCATATCAGTAACAAGAGTATCAAGAGTATATCCTTATTCTGGATTCAATAATACAGTATTCAGTAATCAGGAGTTCAGTAATATCCCCATAAAGGCAATATCTGTGAATCTTGTATTTTAATATGTTCAGGATTCACGGTACCGAATCAGGAGTAATTGTCTTGAGTCAAAAATCATGATACTGTATTAGGTGTTAATACCAAGTCTAATATACAGTCAGATGTAAATGATATTGTCTAGTTATGTCAGTATCATTAATAGTAGTTTCAAGTATCAGATATGATGCAATATCAATAACAGTATCCATAGCAGTATTATGTAACACATAGAATGCAAAACATGTGAGATAAATCAGCGTTACAACTAAGCACACAAAACAAGCGGTGCAAGCAGTGCTGAAGGCACAATCAACGAACAATGTTTAATCACTAAAGTGATAGACGGAGCTACAGGAATGACTTGACTTACACTGCGAGTCTGAAATCCGGTAGAGTTTCACCTAAGCCAATGTAGTGATAAAGTACTGAGCGCTAAATATGCCAACCAGGCGAAACCAAGAGACCGCGAATGGTCTAAGCGCACTCCCTTTCGAGAAGTGGGCATAAGAGAGACTATAGTTGTAATAGGGCTAGAAGGCCAACTGAATACCTACATAAAATGACGTTAGTACACACAATCATACATACAAATAGCAGTCTATGGCTCTGGGTGCCAAAAGAGAGACCGTAAGGTCAAGCGCACTCCCTTTTAGGGAAGTGGGCGTAAGAGATACCAAAAGGTCAAATAGGGCCAAAGGCCAAGTAGGCACCTGCAAAAGATGTTAGTACCAAAAAATATAAAAATACAGAAAATTTCTAATAATACAAGTAATTTCAAAAATACAGGAAATTCCTAAATACTCAGAAAATTTCTAAAAATAAATAGATAATTTCTAAATACACTGAAAATTACTAAAAATATGCAGTTAAATTCTGAAATACAGGAAAATTTCTAAAATTATACAGATAATTTCTAAAAAACAGAAAAATCTTAATAATGTCCAAATAATTTCTAAAAATTATAGGTAAATCCTAGAAATGTCCAGGAACACTAATACAAGTCTATGTACCACAATTATTATAAACATTAGCCAAAACATTTATATAGATATTTCTACAGCTATTTCTACAGGGAAAAGTACTCGCCTATATCGGGAAAATACCAGATATCACGTGCACGTGTGCACGTGTATGAGAGGGTGTGTGTGGTGTGTATTGCCTCTAGGACTGGCCTAACCTTAAAGAGAGAAAGAGGGGGTGGTAGATAGAGGTTCTAGAGAGAATCAGAAAAGACTATTTTTAGAGAGAGAATGTGGTGTAGAAAGAGAAAGGGAAGGTATTTGGAGATGTGGGCGGTGTAATAGGGTGGTGGAGAAGATGGTGGGTGGAGGACGGCTAGTAGCCAGGGTGGAGGAAGTGGAGGAGTGAGATTTTGAAAGAGAGTGTATTGTAGAGAGAGAAAATAGGTTTTTTAGAGTTTTAGAGATAAGGGAATATTGAGAGTGTGGAAGGTAGAGATGGGTGGAGAAGCATATGGAGGAGGCCTGTACTGCTGGCGGCCTGAGATAGAAGGAGGTGGTAGAGATAGATGACTGTACTCTAAAATTGCATTTTTTATCATCACTTTTACACATATTTCCTTGATCATTTCTTTATTAATTAATGCTATTAACTCTCTTTTTGCTTATGATGTATAAAAATTCAATAAAAAAAGGAGATAACAAGTAGAAGAAGCTTCTATCCTATTTAAAATTGGATTTTAAATTAAATTGAATCCAAAGGAGAAAAGGATTAATCTTCATTTTTTAAATTCAAGTTCAAATTCAGAAGATAAAATCCTAGAAGATGAAGAGAATAAAGCTAAATCTATTTGAAGATAAGGAGAAGAATCCAAACTAAACTCGGATTTGAAAATAACTTGCTTTTTAAGTTATCTAGAGATATAAGATATCATGAAACTCAGTTCAAATTCAAGATCTGAGGATATTGAAAATCACCTAGAGGGGGGGTGAATAGGTGATGGCTAATCTAAAGGTCACTTAATGCCAAATAATGCGGAAGCTAAAACAATTATGACTAAATAAAACTTTTACACTAAACACCACGTATAACACAAGAGTGTTGCCGAATTTCCCGTGAAGGGCTCTGGATAAACTCCTCTAGATTCCCCTTGAATGGGTTGAGGTGCCGCGTTGGCTCTCTTGGTTGATACAAGTGTTAGCAAACAAACCCAAGCAAGTATATCAAATAAGCACACAAGTATATCAAGCATATAAAGATTTACACAATAATTGAATGCAAGATATAAACAAGGAGATAGAGAGAGAGTGAGCAATCGCAAACACAAGGGATTTGTTTCGAGGTTCGAGCACACTTGCTCTACATCCCCGCCTTCGACACACGAAGGATTTCCACTATACTCGATCCCAATGGATCACCCGGTGCCGCAACACCTACAACTCTCGGACTCTCTAGCCCGTACACACTGCAAGCCCACCGGCTCGCCGAGGCTGCACCTCAAACAAGAGTTCGCACCCGAACCCGAAACACCGAGTCCACACTAGGACCCGAAACAATCGCGAACACACGCGTCCGCCTTCTCAAAGGAACAAAGTAGAACTTTGGTGATCACAACTCTTGATCACTTAAAATCCTCTCACAACAAAACCCTATAGGTAGATATAGCAATGGATAGCTCAAGTGGGTGTGTGAGAAAACAAGGATGGAAATTGCGGAGGAAAACTCAAAGAATCACTTTTAAACACACTCTTTATAAACTCTCCTTTTGATAGGAAATATTTGCTCTCAAATTTGTGGAGAAAAACCTCTGAAAAGGATTGGAAAAACTGGCTCAAAAATACTCTCCAAATCTTGGTTCAAAACAATGACCAAACCCCCAAATTTATAGGCTGTCAAAAACTAGCCGTTGGGGTTCTGTCAGACCTGTCGGTCGACCGCCAACGGTCAAGAATCCGACCGTTGGAGCCTCCGGTCGACCGTCACGGTCGACCCAAAAGAACAAAGAGCACTGCTCTCAGTTCCGGTCGACAGGGTCGGCAGACCGGCCATCTGCCAGGTCAAGGCGTGCACATCCGTGCACGTCGGTCGACCGTGCCGGTCGGCCGACTTCAGACCTAGTCGACTATACAGTCGACTTGCTGAAGCCTGAAACAGTTTTTTTCTGGGATTTAAAACTAAGTCTTTTGGTTGAAATAAAATCCCATAAAATCATAGAAAATCTACAAAAATAGTTTAACCAATATAATTTGATATACAAACATGCTAGGCATGTTATAAAAGATTTGGACTATTTTTGTAATATGGAAATATTGGCTCAATTGAAAACTTGTATTTTTCTAAAATCTTATTTTCCAAACTTCTTCATGATACAAAAACAAGATATTTTGAATTCATTAAAGCATAGTGTGTATGGATATGATCCACTACACAAATAAGATAAAATATCTAAGTTTTTGACATTAAGCTCTAAACATGATTTTTGGTTAAAAGATATATATAAGGAATTCCAAAAACCAAAGTATTTTTCCAAAGTAAAAATTCTTTTCTAAAAACTAAAAATCTTTTATGAAAACATATCTATCAAGAGTGTGTGTGTGTAAATGTACTTGAGCAATCCACCAACTACTCTATCCTTTACATTTTATCTAAAAACAAAATCTTATACCTAGACACAAGTCTTGATCTTGAAGTCTTCCCTTGAAGCCTTCTCATCTTCTTGACTTGGTCCAAACACGATCCAACGAGCACGACTCCTCTTGAGTACTTGATGTGTTCTTGATGCATAGGCTCGTGAATCAACTGGTGCTAGCTCCAAAACTTGACTTTAAATCGTTTGTTGAAGCTCCACACCTACTAAGATCTTGATAACAAATCTGTCACTAATTAAACACAAGATCATTAGTAAACATAACTACATGAGTTGATCATCATCAAAACTAGAGTGATGGGCCTTTGGGCTAGCAATCTCCCCCTTTTGTTGATGACAAAACTCATGAAGTTATATATGCATGGATTAAAGTAAAGCTTCAAGGAAGCTCTCCCTTAACTCATGCATAACACAAAACATAATAAGATATGACAATGAAGCACATGAATAAGTATGCAAATGATGGAGATAAAACTAAATCAAATTCTTTTTCTCCTATTTGCATAAAACAAAACAAAACATATATGCATAAACATCATTCTTTTATAAAAACATGCATATATACCAAATACTTCTCCAAATACCTCTCCCCCTTTTGTCAATCATCAACAAAGGGGTTAAGGTAAAAAACAAAACATCAAATCTTTCTCCCCCTTTTTGTCATAAACAAAGAGACCAATAAGGGGTCGAATCAAACATATCAATAAAAGGGTATATGCGATATACATTTATGAAGAGGAAGACGGTTAAGTAACTTCCCTACACATATACATTACATGAAAGAGGGATGACAAGCCCTAATTCACATAACGTATAATATGTAATGCATAAGAGGAGATGTGAAGCTCCCCCTACACACGTGCATCCTACAAAAAAGAGTTTGTCAAGCTCCTCAACATACATTACACTCATCATGAATCTATATGTAGAAGAGATGTTAAGCTCCCCTTGCATATAGGAAATACAAATCAAAAATTTTTTATTTTTCTTAAAACAAAATTTTGAATTTTCTCAACAAATCTTGAGAATTTTTTTTTAAAAAAAATTTATTTTCTTATCATAAACAACTTTGTGCTTTAAACATGTAAAAATTTTAACTCAAGCATAAATAACTTATATATATGTATGAAAAATGAGTATACTAAATGAAATTGATACATACATATATAAGAAACAAAATATGAGTATATACAAAGAAGTTCAAATTGATACCAATTGAAGATAACAATGTAAATCAAGTATATATCTCATATAACTTTACCACCATTTATATGCACAAGGTAAAAGATTTTTCACTATAAAGCATACTTGAGCATAATCGCCCAACCATTCTCCCATAAAGGGTAGAGTTTTCAAAAATAGATTTGAAAATATTTTAGCATGAAAATTACTACCAAATGAAGAACAATAACTAGTTAAAATAATTTTTGAAAAACTAGTTAAAGATCCTTCAAAAATATGAAATCATATGTTTTTCATGAATTATACTAAATACATAAAAGTTCAAGCACTCATAGTCCATAAAGCTCAAAAATATGTCTATGAAACTAAGTCATGACAAAATAAATAAAGTGAGAGTGTTCAAAAGTCATGTAAATAGCATTTTCATGAAAATAGACATTGAAGCTCAAAAAGATCATAAGTCACAATTTTTAGCAAAACAAAAAATCATGAAAAATCATTTTTCATTAAAACAAAAATCTTCATGGTATATGTATAATTTATCCAAAACTAACAATACACATACATATCCCAAACATAAAAGAGTCTATTAATGATGTTTGCATGAAGGCAAGAGACTCATGGATATACATGTATATTTATTAGATTTGAATTAAAGATACATATACATGAAGTAAAATCATAAAATTTGGCAAAACATGTATAAATGAGAATCATCAAAACTAGTCTATACATATGCAAATAGTGGGTACAAATGAGCATGAAGTTCAATCATATATAAGTCACGTGTAACTCACTATTTGTACATGTATAATACAAGTTTTGATAAAAACTACATTTAAACAAGTATTTACCACATGAAGCACAAAAACAAATAAAATATGATCATGCTAAAAATATCATTAATGAACAAGCATGAACATAAATAAAATAGGAGTTTAGAGATTGTTACCAACTCCAAAGCTCCAATCATGGTAGTTGACCCACCGAAACTTCTTGATAGCGATGCATCTATATATGTGTCCATCAAGTCCAAGTGCATCCACCATCAAGGCACCAAATCTCTCACGTCTTGAGAGATCCCTCACCTACATCAAAAACATGGGTGGGGGTTTTGGTACCTATTTTTTCTTGGGTCCTTGAGGGTTAGCTTTGTAAGGCACCCAAACATTTTTATTAGCAAAATTTAAATAATGCAACTTGTCAAAATAAAATTTTGCTAGATAGCCTTTGCGGCCACAATGTGTACAAGTGTACACCTTAGTATGCTTATGTGAATGTTTGTGATCGTGTTGTGCAACATAAGCAAATGCATGATGTGAGTGTGCATGAACATGGGGAACTTGTTTCTTTTGAAACAAGGATTCCAATCTAGTTGGTTATATGCACACGAGTTCAAAGTTGAACTCAAACAATTCATTTTATTTTTCAAAATTTTTATCTCATTTGTGGTGGCATGTAAAGCATGATGAGATAAAGAATCATTTTTCTTTTTCTTTTTCGAAACAAAATCTTTTTCTTTTTCACAAATTTTTCTTTTAAACAAGAGTTTTCTTGAAAAACAACTTCTTTTTGTTTTTTCACCAAATCAACTTTATTTTTTAAAATAGTGTTTCCTTCACAAAGATTATTTAATTTGGTCATCAAGAAAACATTTTCATTTTTCAAATCATCTTTTTCTTTTTCTAAACATGCAATTTTAGTTTTAAAAGAATCGTTCTCTTTTAGCATGCAATCAAAATTCTTTTTAATTTTCTTATTATCTTTTTCTAAGCATGCAATGTTATCTCTAAGAGAATCATGTCTTTATGCATGCAAGCAATGTTCTTTTTCAAATTTTTATTATCCTTTTTAAGCATGTCATATTTTTCAAGCACAAGTTGACAAAAGGTAGTAAGCTCATCATATGACATGTCTTCATCATCGGATTCGGAGTTTACCTGAAGGGGGTTATCCCCTTGGACCATATAGCACAAGTTGGAGGTGTTGCTTCCAACGTCCGAATCGCTCCCCGCATAGTATTGATCATTTTCGCCAAGGGAGATGAGGGTATTCCATACTACAAAAGCCGAATCAAAGTTAGAAACTCTAGATAAATAAACATCATCTAGGGTAGACTTTAAAGCATTAAGGGCTTTTGCATTAGCCTCAAAATTCTTACCATATAAACAATAATCATTATTAGTGATGGCAAGATAAACATGAATGCCTAGGGCTTTGAGGTACAAGGACATCTTCACCTTCCATATATGAATGTTAAGAATGTCAAACATGGGTGGTGACATGAAGTCCATGGTGTGTGTATAAATATGTGATTAGCCTAAAAATGAGGATCTTTAACTCTAAGTTGTAAGACCTAAAATCAGAGCACTTGGCTCTGATACCAATTGAAAATCACCTAGAGGGGGGGTGAATAGGTGATGGCAATCTAAAGGTCACTTAATGCCAAATAATGCGGAAGCTAAAAACAATTATGACCAAATAAAACTTTTACACTAAACACCACGTATAACACAAGAGTGTTGCCGAATTCCCCGTGAAGGGCTCTGGACAAACTCCTCTAGATTCTCCTTGAATGGGTTGAGGTGCCGCGTTAGCTCTCTTGGTTGATACAAGTGTTAGCAAACAAACCCAAGCAAGTATATCAAATAAGCACACAAGTATATCAAGCATATAAAGATTTACACAATAATTGAATGCAAGATATAAACAAGGAGATAGAGAGAGAGAGTGAGCAATCGCAAACACAAGGGATTTGTTTCGAGGTTCGAGCACACTTGCTCTACATCCCGGCCTTCGACACACGAAGGATTTCCACTATACTCGATCCCAATGGATCACCCGGTGCCACAACACCTACAACTCTCGAACTCTCTAGCCCGTACACACCGCAAGCCCACCGGCTCGCCGAGGCCGCACCTCAAACAAGAGTTCGCACCTGAACTCGAAACACCGAGTCCACACTAGGATCCGAAACAATCATGAACACACGCGTCCGCCTTCTCAAAGGAACAAAGTAGAACTTTGGTGATCATAACTCTTGATCACCTAAAATCCTCTCACAACAAAACCCTATAGGTAGATATAGCAATGGATAGCTCAAGTGGGTGTGTGAGAAAACAAGGATGGAAATTGTGGAGGAAAACTCAAAGAATCACTTTTAAACACACTCATTATAAACTCTCCTTTTGATAGGAAATATTTGCTCTCAAATTTGTGGAGAAAAACCTCTGAAAAGGATTGGAAAAACTGGCTTAAAAATACTCTCCAAATCTTGGTTCAAAACAATGACCAAACCCCCAAATTTATAGGCTGTCAAAAACTAGCAGTTGGGGTTCTGTCAGACCTGTCGGTCGACCGCCAACGGTCAAGAATCCGACCGTTGGAGCCTCCGGTCGACCGCCACGGTCGACCCAAAAGAACAGAGAGCACTGCTCTCTGTTCCGGTCGACAGGGTCGGCAGACCGGCCATCTGCCAGGTCAAGGCGTGCACGTCCGTGCACGTCGGTCGACCGTGCCGGTCGGCCAACTTCAGACCTAGTCGATTATACAGTCGACTTGCTGAAGCCTGAAACAGTTTTTTTTCTGGGATTTAAAACTAAGTCTTTTGGTTGAAATAAAATCCCATAAAATCACAGAAAATCTACAAAAATAGTTTAACCAACATAATTTGATATACAAACATGCTAGGCATGTTATAAAAGATTTGGACTATTTTTGTAATATGGAAATATTGGCTCAATTGAAAACTTGTATTTTCTAAAATCTTATTTTCCAAACTTCTTCATGATACAAAAACAAGATATTTTGAATTCATTAAAGCATAGTGTGTATGGATATGATCCACTACACAAATAAGATGAAATATCTAAGTTTTTGACATTAAGCTCTAAACATGATTTTTGGTTAAAAGATATGTATATAAGGAATTCCAAAAACCAAAGTATTTTTCCAAAGTAAAATTTTTTTCTAAAAACTAAAAATCTTTTATGAAAACATATCTATTAAGAGTGTGTGTGTAAATGTACTTGAGCAATCCACCAACTACTCTATCCTTTACATTTTATCTAAAAACAAAATCTTATACCTAGACACAAGTCTTGATCTTGAAGTCTTCCCTTGAAGCCTTCTCATCTTCTTGACTTGGTCCAAACACGATCCAACGAGCTCGACTCCTCTTGAGTACTTGATGTGTTCTTGATGCATAGGCTCATGAATCAACTGGTGCTAGCTCCAAAACTTGACTTTAAATCCTTTGTTGAAGCTCCACACCTACTAAGATCTTGATAACAAATCTGTCACTAATTAAATACAAGATCATTAGTAAACATAACTACATGAGTTGATCATCATCAAAACTAGAGTGATGGGCCTTTGGGCCAATAGATATATCTACAGATGGACAGACCAGACAAAGCCACTACCAAAACGCAACCCTGCTATCCCTGACTTTGCCATGGTAATGCGTCAAAAGCTGCATTTTCGCGGCCTTACGGTTGCTGTTTGCGTGGCGGTTGTGGGAGAGTGTTCATATGAGACTCTACTACTTGTTTATCTTATAAATTCCACCAAAAACACAGGGAAGAAGGCATCTCAGAGTAGAGATCACATCTAGGGTTTTAATTTTAGTTTAAATTCAAATTTTTATGTAATTTTAGTCTTCGTACAAGGAGGAAGATGACCATTGTAATTGAATCGTGATAATAAAAAAACAGGTTCTACCTTTATCATTCCTTTGTTGGTTTTCAAATTTGCATTTTCTTACTTTCTTTATTTCTTGATTTTTTTTATTTGCTTTGTTTACCATGATGTCTAGGTAGATCTTTTCTGATGGCTTGCTAAGATATTACCACCATCACATCTAATGTCTAGTAGATAACCGGATCAGATCCCATGCATGCCTACTCCAATCTTTATTCTTGAAGACTCGTGAGGATAAGCAACTAGGTTAAACACTTTTTTACTTGTTCTTCTTAGTCTATACTTGATAATGATCTTGATATTTTAATATTCAACTTTAATAAGTGTTAGGGTTAAAGATTTGCTTGTAATTTCTAATGATATTTCTTACTCTATACTTGACCGACAATCTTTATATTGTAATGTTACATCTTGGTTAGTGTTATTTCAACCTGTACTATAATTTTTGTCCTATGTATCTTACTTGATCTTGTAGTAAAATATCATGTTTAGGATTTGAAGTCAAGTAATGATCTATCCAGCGTTAGCATGTATGGTGGTCGATTATTAGTGAGTTATGAACTTTTCTTTTAGGTCAACACTTTCTCCTAATACAATCCATCTTTTCTTTTTTTAAGTTCTAACAATAGAGAAGATCATAAGAAGGCAACATTACCGAAACACTTCTATCACATCTCTTCCTGAGGTTTGACCCGCTTTAGCCATAATTACTGTGGTTAAATTGAGGAAGACAGAGACACGCTTCGATCGAGATAACTCCATTCTAACCCCCTTATTAATCTCTATTTTTCACACAATTAATTTTTGACGCTGTTGCCGGGGAAGGAACAGTACACGTTGTTTTCTAATAATTGTCTCCTCTATTTTTGGTGTACAAGTGGAGATTACAGGACTTTAGAACCTGCAAAACATTACCAGAAGCGTTGTGACTCTGGCCTAGTAGGCAGAGCACCTAGCCCCACCAGAAAGCCACACAAATACGGTAATAGTCACGTTTTCATGGCAATCCAGAAGAACCAGCCACCCTGCTTCATTGCAGGGTGAGTTCCTTGGATACGTAAGTGTTCTACATCTGTTACTTTTCCTTTTTAAACTTATCTATATATATATATATATTTCCCATGGCCTATCTAAATTCATTTGGTTACAATTCATTTGATAGGTCAAGGCCATCTTTCCATCTATCAACCTCTTTTCCAAATTATCATGACTATTCCCACCCCACTATATCATCTTTTACATCATATCTTATAATTTGGTGCAATTATCAGGAACCTCAAATTGACCAAAGTTTTGAAAATCTTTTTGAAGATGAACTTAACTATTTGGATGACTCGATTAGAGATATCTTGGTTAGTTACATACCTCCAAAAGATATAATTAATTCAAGCTTTGAGGAGATATATGAAGATGAGCTAATATTTCTCGGTATTCATGTTGCACCAATAAAATTGTGTGATAATGAGGATGAATTTGTAAAGAGTGGTAGAGAGAAAAAGAGAAGGACAGAGAGAAAAGTGATGAACAAGTTGGTGAGGATGAGAGCTAAAATGACAAAAAAATTGACCTCTCCTATTTCACCAATAAAGAGGACACATTGGAATGATAGAAAGCGAGCTAGAGGGAATAGACCTAAACAAATCTATAGGTATACCTCTTTTATATTTTATTTCATGCATTGAGAATAATGTATGAGATAGGTGTGGGGGAGGGTTTACTAACATGCTAACATAGGTAGATATTAACAAATTTTTTTTAAAAAACTTTTTAAAAAAAGAGAAACAATATTTCGATTTATTTTTGTAACTAATTAAGCTAATTTTAAGGAATAAGAACATCATAATTAGAATTTTTTAATACTCAATCAAAATAAGATTATTTGTTTGATTTTAAAGTTTAGGAGAAAAAATTGAAAAAATAATTTAGTCCTGATTTTTACCTTGATGAAATATGTATACTTTATACACTCACACACTCAGGATTCAAAACATAGACTCCTGTGCCTTAGAAAATATATATATGAAAAAAAATAAACAAATCTAATTATTGATTAGCTAGGTACTTTGGCCTAAAAAGCCATGATATTTACGCGAAAGGTAATTAGGTATGTTTGAAAAAAATATATAAATATAATATATGTATTAATAGATCTAATAATCAATTAGTTAGATATTGGGGCCTCAAGAAGCCTTGATACTTCCACAAAAGAAATTTAAATGAGTTATATAATTAAAAAAAAGAAGTGCTTAAAGGGTAACGAAGTGGTAATACTTCAAACTTCTAAAAAAATTTATACATATTAATATACAAGGCATAAGAATTAAAGTTGATGAATCTCAAGCCAAAAATTCACGGTCATAAAGGTGCATATGACTTAAGGTAAAATAATAGACTAAGTGAGAAATTCAATTTTAATCCTAACCTAAATTGATAATGAATATTCGCATCAAGATTAAGTATAGGAATAAATAATTAAGTGATCCTAAGGCTTATACATTACTTGATTTCTGCAAAAAATATTTCAAATATTTTTCCTTTTTTTCAAAATGAATTTCAAAAATATTAACGTTTCTTATTTTATTTTCTTTTATAGATTTTGTGGGTGCAATTCACTGAAAACCCTCACGAGGCAACACTCATCCTCTAGGGGACACCTAGAAGTTTAACGGCTTGTTGGACATGCTAAGTACAATCATAATTCTCACGAATGTGCGTTAGGTTAGATTACATTAGTTTCTAACATTTGGTTTTGCTCGATGATAATCAAAAGATAGGTGTGGGGGTGTGATTGTACTCTAAAATTGTATTTTTATCATCACTTTTACACATATCCTTGATCATTCCTTTATTAATTAATGCTATTAACTCTCTTTTTGCTTATGGTGTATAGAAATTCAATAAAAAGGAGATAATGAGTAGAAGAAGCTTCTATCCTATCTAAAGTTAGATTTTAAATTAAATTAAATTCAAAGGAGAAAAAGATTAATCTTCATCTTCTAAATTCAAATTCAAGTTCAAATTCAGAAGATAAAGTCCTAGAAGATGAAGGGGATGCATTTAAATTTATTTGGAGATAAAGAGGAGAATCTAAACTAAATTCGGATTTGAAATTAACTTGCTTCTCAAATTATCTAGAGATAGAAGATATCATCAAACTTAAAGTTCAAATTCAAGATCCTCGGATATATCTACAGATGGACAGACTAGACGAAGCTACATACCTAAACACAGCCCCACTGTCACTGACTTTGCTGTGGAAACGCGGCAAAAGTCGCATTCTGCGGCCTTATGGTTGCTGTTTGCGTGGCGGTTAAGGGAAAGTGTTCATATGGGACTATACGACTTGTTTTTCCTATAAATACCACCATAAACAGAGGGAAGAAGGCATCTCAGAGCAGAGATCACATTTACGATTTTAATTTAGTTTTGATTCTGAATTTTTATGTAATTTTAGTCTTTGTACGAGGAGGAAGACGACCATTGTAATTGAATCGTGACAATTAATAAACAAGTTCTACCTTTCTCATTCCTTTGTTGGTTTTTAAATTTGCTTTTTCTTACTTTTCTTATTTCTTACTTTCTTTTATTTGCTTTGCTTACCATGATGTTTAGGTAGATCTTTTCTCATGGCTTACTAAGATATCACCACCACTACATCTAATGTCTAGTAGATAACTAGATTAGATCTTATGTATGCGTACTCCAATCTTTATTCTTGAAGACTCATGAGGAAAAGTATTTAGGTTAAACACTTTTTACTTGTTCTTCTTAGTCTATACTTGATAGTGATCTTGATATTTTATTGTTCAACTTTAATAAATATTAGGGTTAAAGACTTGCTTGTACTTTCTAATGATATTTCTTACCTATACTTGACCGATAATCTTTATATTGTAATGTTACCTCTTGGTTAGTGCTATTTCAACCCGTGCCCTAGTTTCTGTCCTATGTATTTTACTTGATCTTGTAGTAAATTATCATGTTTAGGATTTAAAGTGAAGTAACGATCTATCCAGTGTTAGAATGTATGGTGGTCGACTATTAGTGGGATATGAAAATTTTATTTAGGTTAACACTTTCTCCCAATGCAATCCATCTTTTCTCTTTCTAAGTTCTAACAACAAATAAGATCATAAGAAGGTAACAATACTGAAACACTTCTATCGTATCTCTCCCTAAAGTTCGACCCGCTTTAGCCCTAGCTATCACGGTTAAATTGAGGAAGACAGAGACACGTTTCGATCCAGATAACCTCACTCTAGCCCCTTATTTAATCTCTATTTTTCACGCAATCAATAGAAAGTAGAGAGAGTAGGAAGAGGAGAGAGAAAGTAGTTTTTGATGATTTAAAAGAGAAAATTATGGGGAGAGCGGGTGGTGTGGCTGGCCTCGGGAGGAGCTTTAGGTGATATGGCGGTAGTCTTGTGGTGGAGGATTAATTGTAAAATTTTTAGAGTGAGAAAATGAGAGTTTTAGAGAGAGAAGGGAGAAAAAATAAGGAGAGAGGGATTTCAGTTTATGGATATAGGGATGAGTGAGAGAGAGAGAGAGTTATTAGAGAGAGGGAGAAGCTTGCAAGGGAAGCCAAGAGCTTGGCTTCTTGGAGAAGCCAAGAAGATTCTAGAAAAATGGGGAAACGAAAAGAAAAAGAAAAGGAAAAAAGAAAAGGAGGGAAAACAGAAATGTAAATATGAAATTGTTGGGGGCAATATGTAAATGTCTCATAAGAAAATAATATAAAAATAAAAATGGAAAAAATGGAAAAAATGAATTTATAAAAGAAAGAAAAGGAAAATAAAGGAGAAAAGAAAAGATTTAATTAAATAATAATTAAAAAGAAAAAGTTTTGAAATTTCTGGGGTAGAGTCTAGACCTAGTATAGAGTCTCGTGTAAAAATTTTAGGTCAAACAGAAGCAAAAACGTATATAAAATGATGCGTACAAGATCAAAACATTAAAAATTATAAAAAGATACGTATTCTGGAACTAGGGTATTACACCTACCACAACGCTACCATCACCATGCAAAGAGGTTCAAAAGCTTCTATATCAACAATGTACCATTCCAACATAATGCACTTGCAAATGCATTGGCGTCTCTCACAGCTTCATTAGCTCTTCTAACTCCGCGGAGAAAGTACTGGTCTACAACCATAACATGTACTATCCGAAGTTCGCTCTTGAAGATAATTAGACTCCACGGCAAGGTCTTCAAGTCAAAGAGGTTCTTGAAACCTCAACAGGTTTGGAACTTAGGGATTGGTGATTTTCATTCATCGACTATGTTTTATATGGCATATTACTCGATGATTCCAAGGAGGCAGCTGTCATCAGAAGGAAAATGCTTCGATTCTACTACAATGTGATCATGTGAACATTATATCACAAATCATATGATAGAATCCTGCTTCGCTGCCTTTCACAAAAAGAGGAACATGAAGCACTCAGGGAAGCTCACGATGGTATGTGCAGAGCTCACCAACTCGGACCCAAACTTGGGGATCAACTCTGAAGACTTGGCTATTTTAGCCAAAGATGGTTTCTGACGTTGTCGCCTACACTATGTGGTGTCACATCTATCAAATTCACGGTGACTTCATCCAGCAAGCACTGGGACATCTTCATTTAACATCATGGCCATTCGAGATGTGGGGAATAGATGTCATCGAACCCATCATCACTCCAACATCCAAAGGACATCGGTTCATCCTGACAATAACTGATTACTTTTCAAAATGGGCATAAGCTATCCCCTGAAGGAAGTAAAGACATCAGACATGGTCAAGTTCATCAAGCATCATGTCCTATATCACTTTAGCGTGCCATAATGAATCATCCACGATAATGGGCCCCAATTCGTCAGTTGGGTGTTTCAGAGATTTTATAATAAATTCAGAATCCGAAGTGTGTCTTTAACAACATACTACCCAGCTGCCAACGATCTTGCAATAATCTTTAACAAGACTATCAAAAAACTTCTCAAGAAGTTCATCTCAAAAAGTCAACATGACTGAGATGATAAGCTAGGCGAATGTCTCTGGGTTTACAGCACAACGGTCAGAATCCTAACAAAGGCTACTCCATTTTGCTTGGTATATGATGTGAAGTCGTACTATCATTAAAACTCCAAATTCCATCTCTACATATTGCCTTGGCAATAGAGATGACACATGAGGAAAAGCATCGACTGCGTCTTTAAGAGTTGGAAGCTTTCGATGATAAATGACTCCAAGCTTAATAACAAATCTAGCTCTACCAAGCTCGAATCACAAAAGCCTTCAACAAGAAAGTCAAGAAACAGATTTTTAAGAAGGGCGATCTTGTCTTAGCTGTCAAATGACCCATGGCCATTACACACAATACCAAAAAAAAATCCAGCCTAAGTGGGAAGACCCTATGTAGTAGAACCGATCTACTCAAATGAAGCTTATCGCCTTACAAATCCAAATAGTCAATTAACGAAAAATTCTTGAAGAGTACTATTCCTAATCATGTTCAATACAAAGCCTCTGATCGAAACTTCACCCTAATCAATAAGATGGATTAGGGTTTGGGATCCAAGATGCTTGGGAGAGCGCCAATGAAAAGCTTCCTCATTCGATGGATCACATCACGATCGATCGACGCCGAGCCGACCGAACATTAGCAACATTATGATGCATCATGTCAATGTTGAAGAAATATCAAAAGTTGAGAACTCTGATTTTAGCCTTGTCACTCTTCTCATAATCAAGTTAGCTCTACACCTCTGATCAAAGCTTTATAATGATTAATCAGATGGATTAGGGTTTTGGATCCAAGATGCTTGGAAAAGGGCTAAAGAAAAGCTTTCTCACTCAATGGACCATATCATGGTTTTTTGAGATCAAGATGACCAAACATCAGTGTCCAATGATGCATGATATAAACATTAAAGAAAAGAAAAAAGCAAAATGTTAGTTTTAGTCTTGTCACTTTTCTCTAGTATATAGACCGCTCCCATCTTCAATTTAGAAGAAAGGTTATATTTTGAACTCGAGCATGCCTAAGCAGCACTTTTGGGCACTCTTCTTCTTGATCATTCCTCTTAATCCAGAAGGATAGCTTGTCTAACCTGACTTTTTCATATGTAATGGTGGCATGTCTCCCTTCTCCTGTTCGATCGATCAAAACTCGATTCAATGACAAAGCATCCAAATAGTCAGATGAGCTGATTAAATTAGTTTATCTGATGGCTTATCAAGACAAATTCATTGAAGAAAGTTCATAACATATCTTTGCAGAAAACCTTTCCAGTATTTTCACATTCATATCAAGTGTGGCGATCGATCGACACCCATGGTGGATTGAATGAGTATATCTTATGGCTTATCAAGTCGAACTCATTGAAGGAGGTATGTGATGCATCTTTGCAGAATCTTTTTAGTGGTTCCACTTTCATATCAAAGTGTGGTGACTAAATGAGGATAAGAGAGATTCCACAAGGAATTCTAATATCTAGACAAAATCCCCACGGAGTTTATATTCACTTCCTTGATCTCCAATGAGGTTATAGAAGTCATCCACAGAGCGAAAACCCAAAAGATATACATGTTACTTATAGTAACACAATAATCCAATGCCTCCAATGGCTAAGGATAGAGGAAAGTGTTAGCTTTTAAGCCTAACAAAATTTTTTTTGACAACTCATGACTGAGGGGAATAACATGGCTAGCCTAACTCAAATGGTTGTTGGTAAAGGCATACCAAATCCATTGATAGCTGAGGATTTGTTAAAAAATCTAAGAGACCATCCCACCTATTCCCACCAGAATTCCCTACCAATTCTTTTCCATGGAACAGTAGGACCACAAATTGTATTTATTTTTCCAGCAAAACGATTGCAGATTTACCCTGTTATTTTAACACTATACCTCTGATAATGAAACTTTAGTATATCCCCAACGGATATAACTCCGACTTGTCAATCTCTTCGATAGAATGACAGGTCCATTAAACATTGCTTAAATCATAAAACCAATTCAGGTCAAGTTATCACCACACCTCTGACCAAACATTGCTCAAATCGTAAAACCAATTCCGGTCAAGTTAACACTACACCTTTGATTAAATTTGTCAAAGCTGCAAAACACATAACTGCTAAGTTAATTGTTGGCCCAAGGTTACAATCAACCGGTTTTTGAGTTTTGATGATTACAAAACATATATAGTTATTTGTACTAATCATTTTTAGTGTTTAAATAAGTTTCAGGGTTCTATGGATTTGTGATGTGCACTTCCCTAAAGGAAGATCATTTTGACTCAAGTCGGTTCATTTCGGGTTCATCATTTCAAGCTATTCAAAGAATATACCAAGCCACTCAAGATCATGGAGAAGCCCACTTGAAGACTTTGTAGTCACTTAGAACCTATGTAAGACTTAGTTTGTTAAAGTTTGAGGTTGTGTTAGATTGGCTCAAGAACACACACACAATTTTCCAAAATACGGTTTTTAGTTTTGGTTTTTGATTTAAGTTCATGCTTTGATTTCTATACATGACCAATTTTTTTTTTCAAATTTTATATCATGTTTATATCTTGTATACCTATCTTTTCACTATGATACTTAGCCATATATCCCTACAAAATTTATTTGAAAAATTTTCAAAGTTCAGAAAAAATCCCATAACCTATTCTGTTTCAGGCCTGGCGGTCGACCGGGCCGGTCGACCGGATCCCTTCCAGGCTAAGCCGGTCGATTGACCGGTCGACCGAGCTTTGAGTCCAGGGTATGCACGATTTGTGCATGTCTGTCGGATGACCGACTGGCACCACTTTGCTCTCTGTTTCCTGCCAGTCGACCGACCGGTCGACTGGCAGTTCTATAAGAAAAATTTCTTTTGGCGTCTGGTCGACCGACCGGTCGATCAAGTCCAATGGTTAGTTACCAATTGGACTGCCGGTCGACCGGGCCGGTCGACCGACAGCCGTCTCCAGCCGCCAACGGCTAGTTTTCTGAGTTTTTCTCTTGGAATTTGGTGGAGATTTTTGTGTCAGCTAATCTTGAAATTTTGGCAGCTATTTTCTAACCTAATAAGCTATTTGTAATCATGATTTGATCCCCTCTAATCCTCATAAATAGTGGGGATTGGCCATTTGCAAAATACAAGAAAATACCCATTGTTTTCAAGTTTTAAAAGAAAGAAAAATGTTTCAAAGCAATCAATCCTCTAGTGCTTTCTTGGCTACTGTTTTTCAGTTGTGTTTCAAAGCAATTCTTCATTACAACTGATCTTATTTTCTCACCACACTTCTTGAGCCAAAAACCCTCCTCATTCTATAAGGAAGTTGTAAAGAGAAGTTTGTGATCCCTTGTTGATCACTTGGTTACTTGTTCTTCTTGCTTTGTGGTTCATCTTCAGTAGAGGATTGAATTGGTGGAGTTCAGTACTCCGGTCTTCAGTAGACTTCTTGTAATTGGTGGAGTTCGGTACTCCGGTCTTCGGTAGAACTTGTAATCCTCAGTGGATATAGTGGAAACCCTTCACGGCGGTGAAGGCGGGGAGTAGAGCGTGGCTCGAATATCGAAACAAATACCTTGTATTTGCGATTGATTTCTATTCTTTGCTATCCTTTATTGCTCTTCATTTCTTACTTGTGTTTTAGCACTTTATTTCTAACTTGTGATATATCTTGTGTGCTCTTCAACATTGCATTCATTCCATTCCTTGCTATATTGTCGATCATTACCCATACAACAAGATTACAATACGCACCTCAAACTCTTATCTAGAGGAATCACGAGGAAGGAGTTCAGAGCCCTTCACCGGGTATTCAGCTCTTAGTCTTGTTTTGGGCGATCGTTGCATCATTTATTCATACTTGTTTAAAAAGATCATTAGATTAGCTTTAACACCTATTCACCCCCTCCTCTAGGTGTTTTACAATTGGTGTCAGAGCTTTGGTCTCTAGGTTCTTGGCTTAACAACCTTAGAGAGATCCTATTGCTAATCATTTTATTCATTTTTCATATTCATTCACTTAGTAAAAATGGCCGAAGGAATTAAGACCCACCTAAATTTGATGGCCTTAACTTTCCCATATGGAAAGTTAAGATGACCGTATTTTTGCAATCCCTAGGAAGCCGGGTTGCAAAGGCGGTGACCAAACCATTTAGTGTACTCACCGGTGATGAGGACACTTGGTCCGATATTGAAACTAAAGAATTTGATGCTAATGCTAGGGCACACTATGTATTGCTCTAAGCACTTAATGATGATGATATCTCTAGAGTTATTCATTGTAAATCCGCACATAAAATTTGGACTCACTTGCTTGTCACACATGAAGGGACTTCACAAGTTAAGAGGGCTAAAATAGACCTTCTTCGGTCCCAATATGAAAATTTTTCTATGCAAGAGAATGAAACCATAGATGATATGGTTACAAAATTTACAAAGATTACTAATGGACTTTCTTCTCTAGGTGACATCATTGACAACGACCAACGAGTAAGGAAGATCATGCGGGCTCTCCCTCCATCTTGGGAAGTCAAAGCCACTACCTTGAAGGAACTCAATAACAAAGAAGAGATGAAACTTATAGGTCTCATTGGGAACCTGAAGACCCATGAGATGGAGAGGAAAGCAGGAGAAGAGATGGCTCCCACAAGAAGAAAACTATTGCCTTCAAAAGTCATTCCACATCCTCCGATGAAGACGATGAAGAAGAAGATGATGAGGAGCTTTCACTTCTTGCTAAAAACGTTCGGAGAATGTATAACAAGGCAAAGTTCCAAAATAAAAAGAGATGGCAAGGTAAAGAAGACAAGAAAATCATTTGTTTCAATTGTGAAAAGATGGGTCATATTGTTGCGGAATGCCGGATAAAGTCAAGCCCTCCACCTCCAAGAAGCAATTCAAAAAGAAAGCATTAATAGCTACTTGGGATTCTAAGAGTGAATCCGAGGAGGAAGTCGACACCGCCAACATGTGCTTCATGGCAAATGAAAGCACAAGCAAGGTAATACCCAATACTCCTATTGATTGTGAGCTATCCATGGATGAACTAGGAGAGGCATTTGAAGAACTTTCACATAACTATGATTTTCTTAAAAAGAAGTATTTGAAAATGAAAAAGGAAAATAAATCTTTAAATCTTAAAGTTTTTACTCTTTCAAAATAAAAAGATGAATTGCTTTCAACTCTTGTTTCCACACAAAAAGATTTTGACAACTATAAAATATCTTGCAAAGGTAAATTTCCTCAAATTGATGAAAATGAAATTTTCATGCTAAAAGAGAAAATTTATTCATTAGGAATATTTTTGAAAAAATGTGAATTTGACAAGAATAGACTAGAGGCTATGTTTCTTAAGAAACAAGTGCCTAATAAACAATCTCATGCTATTCATACTCATGCTCATAGATCACAACCTTTACATCATGCCAAACACCCTAAACATGTCAACACTCCACACTCACATCATGCGTACATGTATGGTAAAGTATTTTCATGCACATATTGTGGCCGTAAAGGTCATTTAGCTAGATTTTGCTATGATAGACTTAATGCTTCACATCATAATGTTTGAGTTCGGAATATTAACTTTCAAGGACCGAAGAAAATTTGGGTACCAAAGTCAATGAATTTGTTAAATGATGTAGGTACCTTCCAAGACCCAACGACGTAAAGGATTGTGGTATCTTGATAGTGGTTGCTCAAGGCACATGACTTGGGATATTAACAACTTTGCAACCCTATCAAGATACCATGAAGGTGGCACCGTCACCTTCAGAGATGATGCCAAGGGAAAAATCATCGGTATTGGTAATGTTAAACTTGGTACATCCCCTTTAATAGAAAATGTTGTTTTAGTTGATGGCCTCAAGCATAGCCTCTTGAGTGTTAGTTGACTTTGTGACAAAGGTTTTGATGTTATTTTTGATAATTTAGCTTGTAGAGTTATTGATAGACAATCTAACACATGTATATTTTCCGGTTTTCGTGAAAGCAATGTATACATGATTGATATGTCTAATATGTTTTGCAATGCTACTTGTTTGAAAGCCCTCGATGATGACTCTTGGTTGTGGCATAGAAGGTTAGGCCACATTTCTTTTGACCATCTATTTAGGTTAAACAACAAGGAAATGGTGAAAGGTATTCCTTGCTTGAACTTTGAAAAGGACCGCGTTTGCGACGCGTGCCAACTTGAGAAACAAACTAAGTCCTTTTTCAAGTCAATTAAGGATATCATGACATCATGTCCCTTGGAGTTGATCCATATGGATTTGTTTGGTCCTACACAAACCAAAAGTCTAAGTGAAAATCGTTTTGCATTTATTTTAGTTGATGATTTCTCGCATTTTACATGGGTTTTCTTTTTAAAGCACAAAAATCAAGCCTTTTCATATTTCAAACCTTTAAGAAAAGAGTTGAAAAGGAAAAAGAGTCTTCTATTTTAAGAATAAGAACTGATAGAGGTGGTGAATTCAATAACCTACCCTATATAACTTTTTGTGAAGAACATGGAATTAAGCATGAACTATCTTGTCCTAGAACTTCACAACAAAATGGAGTAGTTGAGAGGAAAAATCGGACATGACAAGAGATGGCTAGGACAATGATAAATGAATATGGTCTCCCTCATTATCTATGGGCCTAGGCCGTTAACACATCTTGCTATATATCAAATCGTGTTTTCTTATACAAAAATACTTCAAAAACATCTTTTGAGATCTCTTTTTCTAGAAAGCTAAATGTTTCTTACTTTTAAGTTTTCGATTGTAAATGTTTTGTTTTGAATACTATAGACAATTTAAGAAAATTTGATGCAAAGTCTTATGAAGCAAATTTTGTTAGATATTCAAATACTAGTAACGCATATAGAGTTTTCAATAAGTCTTCTTTAACTATTGAAGAATCTATTCATGTAAAGTTTGAGGAATCTAATGTATTTGTTAAGAATATTGTAGAAATAGATTCCCTTAATGAAGGCATGAAGAGAGCTACTTTGAAAGACTCACCTACTATTGAAGACATACCAAAGGATGATGGTGGAATTGAAGTTCAAGAAAATGAGGCTCAAGGAAATGAAAATCAAGAACTTGAAGTGGAGCCCACTCAACCTCTTCCAAAAGATTGGAGATATAATCCACATCATCCCAAGGATCTTATTATAGGTGAAGTATCTAAAGGGGTAACTACTCGTTCTAAACTTCATGATTTATGTGGACACTATGCTTTTATTTCTCACTTTGAACCCAAGAAAATCCTCGAAGCCGAGGCCGACTCATATTGGTTGCTAGCCATGCAAGAGGAGCTCAATCAATTCGAGCGCAATCAAGTTTGGCATCATGTTCCTAGGCCTCACGATAGACCAACAATTGGTACTAAGTGGATCTTTAAGAACAAGTTGGATGAGTGGGGAAATGTTATTAGGAATACAGCTAGGTTAGTTGCCTAAGGTTACACTCAAATCGAAGGGATCGATTTTGAAGAAACCTTTGCACCCGTAGCACGGCTAGAAGCCATACGGATGACACTTACATTTGCTTCTTATAAAGATTTTAAGCTTTTTCAAATGGATGTTAAAAGTGCCTTCTTAAATGGATTTATTGAGGAGGAGGTGCATGTTGAACAACCTCCCGGGTTTGTTGATCCTACACATCTGGATTTTGTTTTTAAACTTGACAAAGCTCTTTATGGTTTAAAACAAGCCCCTAGGGCTTGGTATGAAAGACTTTCCTCTTTTCTAATTTCAAATGGTTTTAAGAAAGGAAAAATAGATACTACGTTATTTACAAAGCATGTTGAAAATTATATTCTTATTATTCAAATTTATGTGGATGATATCATATTTGGTTCTTCTAATGAAAATCTTTGCCAAGCTTTTGAATCATGCATGAAGGAAGAGTTCGAGATGTCTATGATGGGTGAGCTTAACTATTTCTTTGGTCTCCAAATCAAGCAAAAGAAGGATGGGATCTTCATCAATCAAGCCAAGTACACAAAGGAACTTATCAAGAGATTTGGGCTTGAAGGAGCTAAAACAAGCAAAACTCCCATGGCAACTACAACAAAGCTTGACAAGGATGAACAAGGTACATGTGTAGACATTAAGCTTTACTGTAGCATGATTGGTAGCTTGTTGTATTTGACGGCTAGTAGGCCGGATATTATGTTTTCGGTTTGTCTTTGTTCTCGATTTCAATCGTGTCCTAAAGAGTCTCATTTGGTCGCGGTAAAACGCATCATTAGATACCTTAAGGGCACCATTGAAATGGGTTTGTTGTATCTGAAGACCGGATAATTCTCCATGACGAGTTTTTCGGATGCTGACTATGCGGGTTGTAGGGTAGATAGGAAGAGTATAAGTGGAACATATCAATTTCTTGGTAATTGTCTTGTTTCTTGGTCTTTCAAAAAGCAAAATTCGGTAGCCTTTTCAACCGCCGAGGTGGAGTATGTTGCGGCCGGAGCTTTTTGCGCTCAAGTTCTTTGGATGAAACATACTCTCCTTGACTATGATTTGCATTTTGATCATATTAAAATATTTTGTGATAATACTAGTACTATTCATATGACCAAAAATCCAAATCAACATAGTAAAACTAAGCACATTGACATTCGGTATCACTTTCTTAGAGATCATTATGAGAAAGGTGATATTGATATTGATTATATTTCTACCGATTATCAACTTGCCGATATTTTTACAAAACCTTTAGACTATGCTAGATTTTCCTTTATTTGTGGTGAATTGAATGTTTGTATTATGGATTTATGAAAATATTTTTTTTACACTATGTTTACCCTTTTTGATGTATGACAAAAAGGGGGAGAAAAAGTTAGTTATTTTTAACTTTGGAGTTATGCCTTATTGAGTTTTTATATTTTTGAGTTGTGCATCTTGCTACTTTTAACTTTGGAGTTATGCATTTTTGAGTTTTTATATTTTGGAGTTATGCATCTTGCCTTTTGAATAATAACAATGAATAATAACAAATTAGTTTGGAGTTATACATTTTGAGTTTTAGTCTTTTAGTTGAGAAAACAATTTTGAGTAATGTGTTTTATACTCCTTGTAATGTGTTTTGCATATCTCTCTAAATTCTTTGTTTATATCTATTATGTATAGCCTTTCGTTTATACGTATAGTCATTCTTTTATACATAGCATGATTTGAGAGAGAGCTTCCAAGCTTTTTCCCCATATTTTTTTTAAATAACTAGTATGTTTTGTCATCATCAAAAAGGGAGAGATTGTTGGCCCAAGGTTACAATCAACCGGTTTTTGAGTTTTGATGATTACAAAACATATATAGTTATTTGTACTAATCATTTTTAGTGTTTAAATGAGTTTCAGGGTTCTATGAATTTGTGATGTGCACTTCCCTAAAGGAAGATCATTTTGACTCAAGTCGGTTCATTTCGGGTTCATCATTTCAAGCTATTCAAAGAATATACCAAGCCACTCAAGATCATGGAGAAGCCCACTTGAAGACTTTATAGTCACTTAGAACCTATGTAAGACTTAGTTTATTAAAGTTTGAGGTTGTGTTAGATTGGCTCAAGAACACACACACAATTTTTCAAAATACGATTTTTAGTTTTGGGTTTTGATTTAAGTTCATGCTTTGATTTCTATACATGACCAAAATTTTTTTCAAATTTTATATCATGTTTATATCTTGTATACCTATCTTTTCAGCATGATACTTAGCTATATATCTCTACAAAATTTATTTGAAAAATTTCCAAAGTTCAAAAAAAAATCCCATAACCTATTCTATTTCAGGCCTGGCGGTCGACCGGATCCCTTTCAGGCTAAGCCAATCGACCACCCGGTCGACCAAGCTTTGAGTCCAGGGCATGCACGATTTGTGCATGTCTGTCGGTCGACCGACCAGTCGACCGATTGGCACCACTTTGCTATCTGTTTCCTGCTAGTCGACTGACCGGTCGACCGACAGTTCTATACGAAAAATTTCTTTTGGCGTCTGGTCGACCGACCGGTCAACCGAGTCCAACGACTAGTTGCCAGTTGGGCTGCCGGTCGATCGGGCCGATCGACCGACAGCCGTCTCCAGCCGCCAACGGCTAGTTTTCTGAGTTTTTCTCTTGGGATTTGGTGGAGATTTTTGTGTCAGCTAATCCTGAAATTTTGGCAGCTATTTTCTGACCTAATAAGCTATTTGTAATCATGATTTGATCCCCTCTAATCCCTATAAACAGTGGGGATTGGTCATTTGTAAAATACAGGAAAATACCTATTGTTTTCAAGTTTTTAAAGAAAGAAAAGTGTTTCAAAGCATTCAATCCTCTAGTGCTTTCTTGGCTACTGTTTTTCAGTTGTGTTTCAAAGCAATTCTTCATTACAACTGATCTTGTTTTCTCACCACACTTCTTGAGCCAAAAACCCTCTTCATTCTATAAGAAAGTTGTAAAGAGAAGTTTGTGATCCCTTGTTGATTACTTGGTTACTTGTTCTTCTTGCTTTGTGGTTCCTCTTCGGTAGAGGATTGAATTGGCGGAGTTCGGTACTCCGGTCTTCGGTAGACTTCTTGTAATTGGTGGAGTTCGGTACTCCGATCTTCGGTAGACCTTGTAATCCTCAGTGGATATAGTGGAAGCCCTTCACGGCGGTGAAGGTGAGGAGTAGAGCGGTGGCTCGAACCTCGAAACAAATACCTTGTATTTGCGATTGATTTCTATTCTTTGCTATCCTTTATTGCTCTTCATTTCTTACTTGTGTTTTAGCACTTTATTTCTAACTTGTGATATATCTTGTGTGTTCTTCTACATTGCATTCATTCCATTCCTTGCTATATTGTTGATCATTACCCATACAACAAGATTGCAATACGCACCTCAAACTCTTATCTAGAGGAATCATGAGGAAGGAGTTCAGAGCCCTTCACCGGGTATTCGGCTCTTAGTCTTGTTTTGGGCGATCGTTGCATCATTTATTCATACTTGTTTAAAAATCATTAGATTAGCTTTAACACCTATTCACCCCCCTCTAGATGTTTTACATTAATATCATACCTGTAGCAAAAGTTTTTTGATTTACTCAAAGAAAATGAGACTTGCAGTGCTAAGTTTTATATCACACCTCTAGCACTCATCTCGCTGTCAAGTTAACATCACACCTATGACAGTGAGTCTTCCCTATTTTTCTAGTGAAAAAGGGGACCTATGGTTAATACTACACCTCTCTAATGCTAAGTTAATATCATACCTCTAGCACATTTCATTGTTAAGTTAACATTACATCTCCAACAGAAGTCATTTCAATTTCCCCGACGGGAACAAAATCTTTGGTTAATATTACACCTCTCCAGTGCTAAGTTATTTAATACCTCTAGTATGCAAAATAAGTCCCTGTCATATTAATATCACATCTCTAGCAGTAATCTTCCTCGATTTTAAATTCTCTCAGTGAAGTTATCCAACAATTGCTAAGGTAACCGTCATCTCTGGCAATCACAATTCAATCACTCTAGTTCGTCTGATTTCAAGCACGACGAGAAAACAAAGGCGATACAAAGGTAAAATAATCACTTTTATTATTCATAAAAAACTATAAAAGTGACACAAATACTCTCTTATTCAATAAGATAGTGTATTACAAAAGAAGAGGAGACAAAAAGTTAATCCCGCTTAGCGAGAGACTTTATTTGGTCTTTGAGGCATTGAATATCTTTTTGACGTGTCTCCTCAACCTCAACCAAGGCTTAGACGCTCAACTCCTCATCTGATAAAAGCTTCTTCTTAGTAAGATGTGCCTAAAGAGCTTCTAACTTGGTGGTGTGGACATTGAGCTCCTACTGTATCCGACTCTTGGCGGCCTCAAGCTCCTCCACATTTTCTTCTCGACTGTGAGCTTCTGCTCGTTGTCTTGGATTAAGGCTTGCGCCTTAGCAATTGCAACTCGAGCACTTGCTATGATACTCTCTGCGTTCTTGGTGACAATCTCAGATTTTGAAGATCATCAGTCAAGTTCTGATAGCTGGTTTTAGAGTCATTCAGATGTTGGGCTTGTTTAACTATCTGTTCCTCAACCTCTTTTTGATTGCATTCTTGGGTAGCGCGAAGGTTGCTCAATACCTGCTGGGAATCATCAATCGGGTCAGTACTCTCCAGGTTCTTTAGATCCTTCAAGTATGTCCCCTGATTGAGTTTTTACCTGCACACAAAATATAGAATTTTAGATTTAGAAATAAAGATGTGCAAGGTGCTCAATTCTATCCGCTGTAGCAATGGCTATGCGGGTCGTGATCCTCAGAGAGGTACTAGCGATGGAAGCTTGTTTAGCAAGTTCTCTAAAAAATTCTTCTTTTAGTTATTTTTAAAAGGAAAATAAGAAAATAATAGTTAAAGTCAGGTTAGGAATAGGAGCGATATTTACAATGAGTTGGGAAAGAAAGAATTGGAAGATGATGTGTTGGTGACTTAATCTACAGAAAGAAAAGAAAGAAAATTAAAGAAATACTTACCTTAGTTTGGTTGATGAATTACCTGAAAACCTTGCATGTTCTACCTTACTTCGGAGGCGTTCAACGCATAAGTCATAGGATTGAGCTCAGTCCCCGTTCGCATTATATCATCAAGCTGGGCAAGAATGAAGTGATATAGATTTTGAGGAGGAGAACATCTCCATGAAGTATCGTTGACACTCACAAAGACTTTGTTATACTTGTACTTCGGAATTCACTTGCATTCTCATCAAAAACCAATAGACGTAAAGTAGAAGAGAAAAAGAAAAAGAAAAGGAAAGTAAAGCGATGAACATAAGAAAAATATTTACCTTTATTGCTTGAAATAATGGAGAAAAAGAGGAAGGTACATCGGTGTCACTCTCAACATAGCCCTCTCTCTCTCTCTTATTTACATAAAAAGAATAAAAATTACAAAAAGAAAATAAAACCTAAATTACAACCTACAAGTTAGCCTAAGAAAAACCCTAGATTTAGCTCTGTACTACGCTGGATGCCTTTCTCTGTTGCTCTACAGGGGTATTTATAGGTGCAGAAGGAAGTAGAGTCCAGATAGAATTCACCTGCGAAAACAGTTGCCCAGACTCATCCATATTGCCGCGGAAACGCAGCTTTGGCCGCGTTTCCGCGGCCAAGTATTGCTGGTTGGCCACGCGCTTTCACGCGTGGCCTCCTCTGGTCTGTCCATCTGGGTTTATCCTTCTGGAAGTTGTATCCTGACTCTTTATTTTGAGATTTCTGGATAACTTGGGAAGCAAGTTACCCTAAATCCAAATCTTCCAATATCTTTTAACAACGAATTTGTTATCTTTGCACTCTCCTTCTTTGGCTTTTATCCTCATCCTGCAAGCATTTAGGGTTGAATAGAAGTCTATCCTTTCCCTCTTCTTTTAGTATTTACAACTTTTGCAATTGGTAATTGCAACTTTGACATTTGATAATTGCAACTTTTGCATTGGGATTGAACATGGGCTTTTGGGCTTCTTTTAAGGCTTTATTCTTTATTTAATTAATTACTTAAGGCCTGCACACAATAAATAATAAAACATTAGTATGTGTGCATAATTATAATATGAAAATGTGATAGTAAATGTATTGATAAATATGCACTTTTTACTACCTATCATACCCCCACACTTATCTTTTGCTCGTCCTCGAGTAAAAATCAAAAAGAAAAGAAAAATTAATCTATCCTAACTCACTTTCATAGGAATCACGATTGCACTTAGCACGTGCAACAAGCCGTTAAACCCCTACGTTACCCTAGAGGACGAGTGTTGTCTCGTGAGGGTTTTCAGTGGATTACACCCACAAAATCCATAAAAAGGACAATATTTGAAATACTTTTGAAAAGACTAAGTAATCTATAAGTTTTTAGGATCCTCATTTTTATTCATTCTTAAACTTAGTCTTTATATAGTAAATTGTTATCCATTTTAGGTAAGGATCAAAATTGAATTTTTATATAGTCTTTTCGTTACCCTAAGTCATATGTATCCTTGTGAATTTTTACTAGGAATTCCTTAACTTGGACTCTCATGCCTCTTTATTATTATTATATATATATTTTTAATATGTATAACTCATCTAATTTTCTTTCGTGTAAGCATGAAGGCTTCTTGAGGCCCTCATACCTAACTAATTGACTATTAGATGTGTTAGTACATATAAAAGTAATTTTTCTTAGTTTTCTTAGGCTTTCTAATCCAACCATGTAGCGAACTTAAAGTCGGTGGCTCCCAAACCGGTCGGCTTTAGGGCACCGGGTGAGAAAACACCCCGCGGACTTAAGGATTCGAGTGAACTAGGCCACAAAACTAAGGGCTTTTATTTCATAAAATCACCTTTAGGCGTGAATACGTATGCTTCTTGAGGCACATGTATCCAGCTTAATCAGTGAATTTCTTTTTTTTAGTATTATTTATTATAGGGTACAAGAGTCTTTGTCTTAGAATCCTCGATATGTAAATTTATTAGGTATGCATATTTCATTAAGGTAAAAGTCAAGACTAATTACTTATTCAATTTTTCCTCCTATACCTAAAATTCAACAATTTATTTATTTTGACCAAGTTTTTAGAAATCCTAATTATGATTTTCCTAATTCTTAAGACTAACTTAGATTTCTTTCAAAGATAAGTCAAAATATTGTCTTTTTTTTTAGCAAATTTTTGTTAGTTTCTACCTATGTTAGTATGTTAATAAAGCCTCCTCCCACACTTATCTCATGCATTGTCCTCAATGTATGAATGTATGCATGTATGCATGAAAAAGAAGAAGGGAAGGCAGATGTTTCCTCAAGGTGGTGGTTCCGGTGGTGGTCTAATTGGGCCAAGCGTTGCTACCCAATCAAGATAATGTGGTATTCGGAGGAACCCACAAGAAATTTCTCTTGTATAACCCACTAAAATGTATGTATGATCATTTTTTAACAATTCCACCCCATCAAATTTTCAAATTTCATAATTATTTTCAGAGTCAATTGTGTCAACTTCCTTGCCCCAAAATGGAGTGTGAAAAGATGGAATGATTGACTTGGACGTCAGAAGTACGGGAACTAATACCGACTCAGGAAAGAAACTTAAATCAAGTAATGGTTCTGGAGTCGGGCTAGGTTTAAGAAGTGGGTCCAAATCAAGAAGTTGAAACTCAAGTCCACAATCATTTTCCCACAATGGAATGTGACTCAATATTGGTAATTCAAGTTCTGGAATGATAGGTGTGGGAATCAAAACTGACTCTAAGAGATTACCTAAATCGGGTAACAAAACAGGAGTCAATATTGATTCGAGAATTTTAACTTGATCACAGATTTGAGAATCTAGGTCACATTTCTCATTGAGTTCAATGTCATAAAAAGGAGAACTTGCCAATTTATCCATGGGACTTTCAAAATTATAAAATTGGTCAAGTTCAATATGATCATCAAAAATGGGTGATTCAATTTCATGATGAAGTGGCACAGGATCCAATGTTGACTCGAGAAAATTGAAATCAGGTGAAGACACCGGAGTCATTATTGAATCAGGAAGTAGAATTGAATCATCAAGTTGGGCATCATGATCATATTCATGCTCAAGTTCTATTTCAGGAAAGGAATAACTTGCCAAACTATCAAAAATTGGAGTTTCGGCAAGTTCAAATGATGGTACTGAATTAGAATCTTGTTGTCTAAAACAACGTGGCTCGTCGGCTCTAATAGAATTGTTAGCGATATCAGAAATGGCCGAACGGTGAGAACATAAAGATTGAACCATCATATCTATTTCATGATCACGAGCTAATCTAGCCTGAGTCATGGCTTCAAGCATCTTTTCATAGTCGATTGGTGCATCATTTTGTGATTGGACTTGAAAAGAGGAAGTGTTGTTGGGACAATCGTGATGCTGATTCTGTAATTGTTGCTTGGACTCACGCATCATCATGTCTAAGATTGATGGTGATTGATGCTTGGACTCATGCATACTCATCATTTCCAAGATAGATGGTTTTCTATTCTGAATGGGTGGATCTGAGTATGAATCTTGGGAATATTGTGGACAAGGTGGATACGGAGGACAAGTTGGTTGAAAATTGGACTCGGGGGAAGCGAAACCCCATGAACTCTGTGAAGAGTTGAAATTGTTGTGGAAATTATGGTCATAAGATGGGGGCATGGGTTATATTCATTCGGATAAGACCATTCCGGCACACTAGGTTGGTCAAAGTTATGATATGCCGGGTTGGTAATATCCGAAAAAGAAGTTGGTGTGTAATATGAATTAAAATTGGAAAAATTATTGTTATATGCCATATCACACAAACAAAGAAAAATAAAACAAACAAATAAGCGAACAAAAAAGGAAAAAATTTTAACCTAAGTTAGGGTAGACCTATGACCTAGACAACTCCTAACTGGTTAGACTGTCCACGGGAGGTAGGGTGTAGACTTTGACCACAAGTTAATCAGCCAGGTCAGGGCAAGATTGGTGGGAGGTTTTCCGTCAAAGACGTTCCTTAATTAAATAACCACCAATCTTCGGGCTTTCGGCCCTCAATCCCCTTCCTAGACACTGATTTGGCAGGAGTCAAATTCCAACACTGTTCCCCTTTAGGATAATCTCCTAATTGAGTCCGGGATGTCCCTAGGGCCAACGTCTACTAATTTTTAGTTAGGCTTGGGTTAGTGAGTGAGGAGATTGTTTGTGGGCCAAGGAAGGGTGATGAAATCCCCACCTTATCTTATTTATAGGACAAGCCCTTAAATCAATTTAGTGCACGTGTAAAGCAGTAGACAAATATTCACTCAAAGAAGAAAATCAGCCAAGGGTGCTTCCTAGTCTATATACAATGCGAACGTACCTTGTCTCCAGCACTCTTCAACAGAATTTAAAAAAAATTAAATAGACACGTGCCTAAGATGCAAGAGTCTAATTTATTTTATCTATCAACAAATGGGTTACTGTTAATTAGTTAGTAGTGTGCAGGTTTATCACAGAAACAATTTTAACAGAGCAGTAAATCAGATTTTGCAAGTAGCAGCAACCTGCAGAAAACAGGGTGAGTAGTGAACTACTAAGGCCGCGGAAACGCGGCTCTGTAGTAGGCCCTGTTGCTCTGCCTTCGAGGGCAGACGCACAGAGTTGCTATATGTCCTTTTCTGCTGTTATTTTTCTTGTTCTCCGAACCTGCAAACAGAAAGAATAAAAGAATTAGTTATTTATTTATTTTTTAGAGAATACTTACCGTCCCTTCCCGGCAACGGCGCCAGAATTTTGATTGAGTTTTTACCTGCACACAAAATATAGAATTTTAGATTTAGAAATAAAGATGTGCAAGGTGCTCAATTTTATCTGCTGTAGCAATGGCTATACGGATCGTGATCCTCAGGGAGGGACTAGGATGGAAGCTTGTTTAGCAAGTTCTCTAAAAAATTCTTCTTTTAGTTATTTTTAAAAGGAAAATAAGAAAATAATAGTTAAAGTCAGGTTAGGAATAGTGTACGCGTAGGAAAAGACACGGTCTTGATGTAAGATTTCCTTGAATCAATTGAAAAATTACAATAGACTGGTATTCCAGTTATAAGGGAGGGAGGATGTTGAGTCTTGAATCCTCCCTTTGTTTAATGCTGGGTTCTTCGAGTGGCGATGGAAAGTGAATCTTGTTTTTCGTTGACCGGGTGAACGTCAAGAACTCTTGGGGATCTTCTCTTTGGTGGCAGACGGAGTAACGCAGCTCTGTCGGCCAGAAATCTCAAAGAGATTGTAGGCAAAGGTTAACTTGTACGCAGCAAGTTAATTGAAGAGTTGGACTCTCTTTCCTTCTTTGCAGAAGCTCACAAGTCAAGCTCTTCTCCTTGATCTCTCTCTCTCTGTCTGTGTGTCTCTATCTCTCTGTCTCTCTAATTGACCGACCGTCTGTTCTCCCCTTTTGTCATAGCAACGGGGCTATTTATAGAGGCTTCAGGGGTGAACGTGCCCCCTAAAAACACTCCACAATGAGGGGTTAACTTTCCCGTTATGTGGGCAGTGACTGGCCCCATAACCAGGGAAGTTATAACTGAGGCGCGGGTTTGGACCCTCGCGCCTTGATGCTGAGACGCGGGTTTGGACCTTCGCACCTTGGTGTCGCAGTGCTGGCTGAGACGCGGGTTTGGACCCTCGCGCCTTGGTGCCGCAGTGCTGGCTGAGACGCGGGTTTGGACCCTCGCGCCTTGGTATCGAGACGCGGGTTTCGACCCTCGCGCCTTGGTGCCGCAGTGCTGGCTGAGACGCGGGTTTGGACCCTCGCGCCTTGGTGCCACAGTGCGTCTGGAGTTTGGGACTCTGCTTCTGGTGACTTGTCTTTGATGATTTTTAGACAGCCTACAGAACCCCCTCCAATGTTTTCGACATTCCGCGGTTAGCTGGGACGGATTTCGAAATACTTTGGACTCTAGCTGAATTCATCTTTATGACTAGACTGTTAATGCTCCAGGTTTGATCTTATCTGGGGTATGGTCTTCATGAGTGTACTGTGGAACTCTTTGAAGCCACCAGAATTGATCGTGTTGAGTGTCTAGATACACAGTCTGGACCTCCCCGATGCTTTTAAGCTTTGTCGTTGGTGTACTTTAAACCAGAGGTGGGCAGTAGTCTGCTTGTGCCAGTGTACTGTTAAACTGATTTGCAGAAGCAAGGACTGAATGCCAGTTCTTTTGGACGCAGAGATAATACTGCTTTAAAGACGCGCCTTCTGTAATGGTGCATCTTTTGGGGATGAAAACGCAACCGTTTCCTGATGAGGCAGACGCGACTTTTGCCCGTGTTGAAAGGATGCGTCCATCAAAGGGACGCGTCTTTTAGAGATAAAGACGCGACTGTTGGATGCGAATCCGTGCCACGATTACGCTGCCACATGTCTCGCAGGATTTAGGGGACATCTACTTTTTGGCGTGCGAACTTCACGCTGCATTTAATACGCCGTCCACGCGTCAGGCGGCGATTGGGCCTAGAGCCAAGCGCCGCGTATCTTAGCAAATCTTCGTGCTTATAAAAAGCAATAGTCTTTAAGAGTCATCATTAGACTCTCCTTCGTCTTCGTGCGCATCTGTTAGGGTTTTGAGAAAAGAGCTTCCTTTATTCTCTTCTCTTCATCTAACACCGGATTCTTAATTCGCAATGGTGCCAAAGGCCAAGCAAACTGTTTTGTCTTCAATGGCGGTCATCGCTGAAACTCCAAGGGGTGGTTCCTCCGCGCAGGAAACCCCTATTTCAGGTAAAAAGCCGTCGGGCTTAACTTCCGCCATTAAAAGGGTTTATGGAGTTTCTTTTAAACCTTTAAATCCTCCTTTTGAAAGTGAACCGTCAACGCGGGCTCGAGACCCTGTTTGGGTCTTCAGACGCGGCTCTGAAGTGGATAAATGAGGCACAGGTTTGATGACCTGCTGCTTTTATCTGCTCGAGTCTTCGTCTATTTGTTAAATACTGGGCCCCAGTAAGCCTTACGTTCTGGATTCAACACTTAGAATGTTTCTAAGTGTGAAAGATTCAGACGCGAATTTCTTATGACTCTTGCGTCTTGTGAAATCAGACGCTGGTTTTCATGAATCTTGCGTCTGTGCCCAAGTACCTAAAGATTTTTCATAAGTCTTGGATTCTCAAAACGCGGGCTTCCCGATAGCCTCGCGACCTTTGGGTCTGGACGCAGATTTTGATGATTCCCGCATCTGAGTTCACTTCTACGTTTGAGTTGTGGACACTTAATCATTTCCCTTCAGGTTTCTGATCAAGTATTGTCTTCTTTTTACAGTGCGATACTCCTCCGGCCCTCTTTCTAAGAAGTGCCACTTTGGGCACGTAGGCGGTGCCGATCGCGACTTAACCTTTGTGTTGCAAAGGACTGCTTTTGTGACTGCCGACAAGTCGAAGGAGCGACGGGAGAGATTTTCTGAGGTCGACATGACGACACTCCGGGAACTCATGACTGACGCAGAGTTTACAACGGATTCGCGTGTTCTGATGAAGAAGCCTGTCTTCTTCTTTGGGGATAAGATTAGCGAAGGTGGTTACACCTTGCATGACGACGATTATAAATGGCTTCGCCAAATAGAGGGTGGAAAGTTCTTTCTTCCGAACATGGAGAGAATGTACCCCTTGTCTTATCTCCAGCACATGTCTGCCCCTCGGGTGATGGCATGGGATCTTGGCCGACCTATCCCCAATGTTTCCCTCGGCACCCTGGGCTCCAGGAAGGTATACAATGCCGGTCATGGGAAGGAAGTTCTTAGCCAGTCTCCCGGGCTACTTAGGTCCGATCACCCAGTAGGGGAAACCCCTCAATTCAGCACCACCTTCATCAATGTGTTTATGAAGTCGGGGGGTGATTTTCCAGTTGATTTCCACCCACTCGGGTGGATTCATTCCACTGACAAGTACTGGTGGGGCAGGATGGTGAGCTTTGTCCTTGCCGACCTCGGGGTCTACTGGACCAGGTGGGACTGTGCCAAGCGGTCAGGGCTGTGCAGTATGGCATCCCACAGCACTCCTAGAATTTCTTTGGGATCCTGGAGCGCTACAATCCTCTGACAGGGACTTTCTTCACTCCGATCGGAGAAATGGGTCTTGCCCTGCATGAGTTATACGAAGTCTCGGGGCTGATAATGGGAGATGCTCCCTATGAAGAATACGTCCCAACTTCTGAGGAGCTTCATATCTTGAAGAAAGAGTACCCTTGGGTATACGAGACTTATTGGGAGGTATTATGTCACTTCCATATCTGCGGCCAGATAACTTCTTGGAGGACTAGGGGAGTTAAGTAGCTGTCTTGGGCAAGCTACTTGTTTAATGGTATCACTGAGAAAGACCACTCAGTGACCATTCTGGCTCCCAGCTCCGAAGATGAAATCGCCGAGAGGATCAAGGCCTCTGTGGATTCTTATACCACAGAGTCGAATGAAGACACTTTCAAACCTGACATGGTTTTTGAAAGTTTCCATCACCAAGCCCAAATCCCCATCTCTAACCGGGCACTGTTGGCGGGCTTCCTCATGCTGTGGTTGAAGCGCTGTGTAGTGCCGACACTACCGCATGAAGTGATTGTTGCCGACGTGGTATATCCGGCGGTGCTACTGGCCCATGGTAGATCCATAGCTCTCCTGCCGGCCATGGTGGCCGATATTCAAAGCAGGTTGCGGGCCTTAGCTCAGAACTTCTGCAGGGTAGAGAAGGTCGTCGACTCCCATGGTGAGCCGGATGTTGACTCGGAGGGGAGGCCGAGGGTAAGGACTCCCAATCCCCGGATCGAGCTTCCCTACACGTACCTGATGGCTTGGTACGTTATGCACTTCCCCTCTCTGATGACGCCGGTGTCTCGATGCGAGGGGTTTGTCCCTTTTGTACAGCGGTAGGAGAATTCAAGATGGTGCAACAACTATATGTACTACATTCGGAAGTGCATTCTGACTGCTTCAAATTACCAACTCAACCGCTGCTTCCCCAAGATTAATGATGCATCTTATGGGGATAAGTTTGCCGATCTCGCGGGTCCAGACAACTTCACGAGGCTGTCAACGGGAGTCTTCTGGTGGTTGATTAATATTCGGCCCGGGTATCTGCTTTTTGGGCAAGGGAATTCATGCACGATCGAACCATATATGCCGAATCGCTTTGCCCGACAGTTCGGTTATGACCAGCTATATGTTGGCAACCCCAATGCTCAACTCGCCTTCAGTGAAAATTTATTTGAAGGCGCCCGGGCTTGGTATTATAGCGTGGCTGGGGGACGAATGCTATTTTCCGCTTGCCTCTCAAGATGCCAAACTGCTATACAAGCCTTAGCTTTTGCACCTGGTACTTCCAAGCCAACCAAAGGCTTAACTACGTACTGGAGCAATTGATTAGACGGAAAAGGTGTGTTTATTATGTGTATAAGAATGTATTTGATGTACCCTTTCTTGTCTCCGCTATAGTATAGGACTATACCGAGTCGATTCTCAGGGAGAGCTCGCGATGGAAGCTTTACGTGTGGTAGTGAAGTGAACAAACGAGTATTCTTCTCTTTCTTATAAACTTAGTGAATCAATTGTAAAAGAAACTAAAAGAAAGGATGGCTATGTTCATGGTGGAAATCGTTGGAAAAGAAATCAAGATTGGGATTGGTTTATTCACAAGAAAAGGAAAGAAAACTTAAAGAAAGCAATCCATGACTAGCTTACCTTGCTAGCTTGCCAAGACTTACTAGACTCCTTGATAGCGAATGCGTGCCTAATGTTGTCACTCCATCGGCTTAGGATTCGTCTCGCGTGTTGACCTAATTACTTTCTCACTTGATAGACGGTGGTTTAACCGTCGGAGAAGAGAAGATCATACAACTTGCAAGATTAACAAAGGCAATCACCCATGAGTTAGTGAAGTAAGCTAAGCTAGTGGTAAACTAGTACATGGAGAAGAAATTAGCTAAAAGCCATTAAAGAACTAAAACAAAGCTTGAAGTAAATTGCAAGAAGTAAACAAAGCAAGTAATAAAGCAAGTAAAGAAAGCACATAAACTAGAACCAAGCTTCAAGTAGAGGAAGGAGGATGGATCAATCCTTGTTGCTTCAAGTGTCACCCTTGATTACACAAGCTCTCTCCCTCACAATCACTCTCTTTTACATTGAATTCTAGGGAAGAGAAGATCATAGAGAGAACTAAAAATCCTAAAGAAAAACTAACAAAATTACAAGCTTTACACTAATCTCTCTCTCTTCTCTGATCACTTTTTGTACGCAGGTCAAAGTGAGGTATTTATAGGCCCAAAAGAGAATCTTCGAGATCAAGTCTGTTGCCACAAAATCTGGGATCTCAACGGCCTAGATCTGCCGCGCCCAAGCCGCGGATCGCGGCAAGATCCTGGCCGTTGTGCCAGATCTTTCTGTTGAAGGTTGTTGAGAGTTAGTTTGGCCACGTGGTATATCTAGAATCTTCGTTTGTTGGGCGGATCTTTCTGAATCTGGATTTGAATTTGGCTTTATCTTTAATCTTGATTAATCACTTAATTATGGTTAATTAAGTGATTATTTGGATATCTCTCCTTTAAGTGTGTACCTGCAAATATGTAGAGAAGAGGAGTAAAAATCACATATTTATTTGTAATATGCATGGGAATTATGATGTAAAATATGCAATATTGGATACCAATCACACCCCCACACTTATTCTTTTGCTCGTCCCGAGCAAAAACAAAGAAAAAGAAAATCTAAACTACCAGTTTTATTACACCACTTTCGCAGGTGACGCGATTGCACTGAGCGTGTGCAACAAGCCGTTAAACCTCTAGGTTACCCTAGAGGAGGAGTGTTGTCTCCTGAGGGTTTTCAGCGGATTACACCCACAAAATCCATAAAAAAAGAAGACAAATGTTAGTATTTTGAAAACGCATTTTGAATAAGAGACAAGTTTTTAAACTATTTTTGCAAAAATATAAGTGATCCTAGGTCATAAGTCCACCTATAATCATTCTTCCTTAAACTTAGTATCCATTCAAGATCTTGTTTTCAATTAAAGTAAGAATTCAAAATTGGATTGAATATTTTATCTTTCATAAAACCTAGATAATATGCATACCGTGCTCGTGAAAATTTCTGGGATTTCAACTCCAACCATCAAGCCATTTATTTATCTATATATATATATATATATATTTTTTCTCTTTTTTTTTTTTATTTAATCTTCCCTTAGTCTAGGCTTTCTAGTCTACCCTTGTAGCGAGCCTTTAACCGATGACTCCCAAACCAGATGGTCTTAGGGCACCAGATGAGAAAACATCCCTCGGGTTTAAGGTCTCGAGTAGAAAAGGCCACATAACTAAGAGGGATTATTTATTATGATCACCGTTAGGCGTGAGTAATTATGCTTCTTGAGGCACAATTTCCCAGCTTAATAGGTGATGTTTTATTTATATATATTTTTCTTTTTTTTTTTTATTTTCATGGCATTTTTGGTCTTTGTTTCCATCCCAAGAAATGTGTAAGTGTGAAGTGCATATTATCTAAGGCAAAAAATTCAAGATAAGAATATCTCACCAATTTTACTTACTTAGCCTATAATTTCCAACAAGATCTATTACTTCAACTATGTTTAAGATGTCATAATTAAGGCTTTCTTAATTTCTAAGATACATCTTACTTTTCTTAAAAAATAGATCAAAACTTTGTCTCTTATTTCAAAAAGTTTTTTTTTTAATTTTTTATTTATTAAAAGAAGTGTAAAAATAAAGAAAATCTAAAAACTCTAAAAGAAGTGTAAAAGAAAGAAATTCTAAAAACTCTAAGTTAGTAAACCCTCCCCCACACTTATTTCATGCATTGTCCTCAATGCATTATGATATATGTATGCATGAAACAAAATAGAGAGGGAAGGAAAAAATTACCTCAAGGTGGTGGTTCCGGTGGTGGTCGGATTGGTCCACGAAACATGGCCCAATCAACTTTTCTTTGGGTTTTGAGGAACCCACCAGAAATCTCAATAATATGACCCACAAAAATGATGTGTGCATTTAAGATTATTATGTACATGCCCCCATCTAATTTCCAGATTTTCCTAATAATTTCAGAGTCAAATTTGTCAAGATCCTTGTCCAAAAATGGTGCATGAAATGATATAACAGTTGACTTGGACTCTGGAAGGAATACCGACTCAGGATTATGATTTAAATCAAGTGATGGTTCAGGAGTCGAAGTGAGGTCAGAAATTGTGTCCAAGTCAAGAAATGAAAACTCAAGTCCACATGTGTTGTCCAACAATGGAATGTGACCTACTATGGGTGATATCTCTTTACTTTCAATTTAAGAAATTCAAGCTCATCACCGTACAATTCTTCAAAACTTAAGTCAACATCTTCCTTAATAATTGTACAATCAGTTTCAGAAGTAAAGAGATCGAGAAAATCAAGGTCACATTTCTCATTGAGTTCAATTCCACAAGATGGAGAACTTGCCAAAATGTCAATAGAATCTTCAAAAGTGTAGAATTGGGCAAGTTCAATATGATCCTCAAAGATGGATGATTCAACTTCATTGTGAATTGTGAAAGGATCCAAGATTGACTCCGGGAAAAGATTGATGTGAGGTAAAGATACCAGAGTCATTATGGAATAAGGAAAAAGAATTGAATCACTGAGTTTGGGTTCAAGATCACATTCCTCATGTAGTTCAATAAAATGTGGAGAACTTGCCAATTTATCAATGGAATTTTCAGATGTGTAGAATTGGCCAAGTTCTATGTGATCATCATAAAAGATTGGTGATTCATTTTCACAATGGATAGGAAATGGATCCAATTCTGACTTGGGAAATGGATTGAAATCAGGTAAGGATATGGAAGTCATGATTGAATCAGGAAGTAAATTGGAATCATCAAATGAAAGTTCAGGATCAAATTCATGTTCCAGTTCAATTTCAGAAAAAGGAAAACTTGCCAAAACGTCAATTGGATTTGAAGTTTGGACAAGTTCAGGTGAATGTGCTGAAATTGAATCAGGATTTCCAAAATGACAAGAGTCTTGGGTCATATCAATAGAGTGTGGTATAACTGGATTAGTCAAATGTTGATAGGATAGAGTTTCCTCTTTCCTAAGAAGGTTATCCAATTGTTCTTTCACACTATTGAAAGACTCGGCACGTGTTGTTTGATATTGTAAGAAAGACTCTTGCAAGATGTCTATACTCTTTTCTAGATGTGATAGGTCTACAGATGGCTGCTCTAGAATGGGAGTATAGGAATCTTGAAATTGGAAATTTTGTGAATAGTGTGAGTCACAAATGTGTGATGATGGAAGAGTGGACTCACACAAGAAATCTTTACTCGTTTCCTTGACAAGTGGTTGTCCACTAGGAAAAGGTGGAACTGAGTAAGACTCTTGAAAATACTGTGGAATTGGAGAGACAAATGGTTTTTGAAGTTGTTGCTCGACTCTCTATAAATTGGCTTCTATACTCCTTTGTAACTCAGATTTTTCTTCAAATAGTGGTTCAAAAAAAGGAGTATATGAAGTGGACTCGGGAAATGAATCTTGTGAATATTGTGGACTTGGTGAAAATGGTGGACAAGGAGGTTGATAATTAAACTCGGGGGACTGGAATCCCCAATAACTCGATGAAGAGTTGAAATTATTTTGGACATTATAATTGTTAGATGGGGGGTATGGGTCATATTGATTCGGATAAGGCCAACCCGGTGTATTTGGTTGGTGCATATTGTAAAATACCGGGTTGGAATTATCCGAATATGGAGTGTGTGTGACATATGGATGGAAAGAATTGTAATTGTAAGCCATATCACACAATCAAATACAAACAAACAAACAAACAAACAAAAGAAAGAAAAATTCTAACCTAAGTTAGGGTAGACTTAGGACCTAGACGACTCCTAACTGATAGACTATCCACGGAGGTTTAGTGTAGACTCTAACCACAAGCTAATCAGCCAGGGAAGGGTAAGGTTGGTGGGAGGTTTTCCGTCCGAAGACGTTCCTTAATTAAGTAACCAGCAACCTTCGGGCTTTCGGCCCTCAACCCCTTTCCTAGACACCGATGTTGCAAGAGTTAAATTCCAACACTTTTCCCCCTTAGGATAATCTCCTAAGTGAGTCCGAGATGTCCCTAGGGCCAACGTCTATTTTTTAATTAAATTAGGCTTGGGTTAGTGAGTGCTTGGGAAAATGATTTTCGGGCTAAGGAAAGGGTAATGACCTCCCCCACCTTATCTTATTTACGGGTATGCCCTTAGAATTGAATTGTGCAAGTGTACAAGAAATATAACAAGGATTCACTCAAAGCAAGAAAATCAAGCAAGGAGTTTGTCCTAGTCTAAATGCAATGCAAACACGTACCATGCCTCCAGCACTCTTCAACAGTAAATTTAAAGTAATTGAAAGACACGTGCCTAATGATGCAAATGTCTAATCAATTTTAACGATTACAAGCAATTTTTTTACTGTTGTTTTAATTAACAGGAATACAGTGAAGTATACAGGAAATCAAGTATACCAGCAGATGTAAATTGCAAATCTGAAGCCCCTGCAGAAAACTTGTCAGAAGTGAACTCCTCTGTGCCGCGTTCCCGCGGCAAAAGCCAGGAATCCGCGGCACTTTGGAGGGATCCTGGGCTCTGCTTTCTTGAGCAGAGTCCCAGGTCCACTTGTATGTTACTGCAATGAATATTTTCCTGTTTTCTTCTCCTGTAACCTGCAACAGAGAAGAAGAATCGTTTAGTACTTCACTTTAAACCAAAAGAACGTCGCTCTCCCCGGCAACGGCGCCATTTTGATTAGACGGAAAAGGTGTGTTTATTATGTGTATAAGAATGTATTTGATGTACCCTTTCTTGTCTCCGCTATAGTATAGGACTATACCGAGTCGATTCTCAGGGAGAGCTCGCGATGGAAGCTTTACGTGTGGTAGTGAAGTGAACAAACGAGTATTCTTCTCTTTCTTATAAACTTAGTGAATCAATTGTAAAAGAAACTAAAAGAAAGGATGGCTATGTTCATGGTGGAAATCGTTGGAAAAGAAATCAAGATTGGGATTGGTTTATTCACAAGAAAAGGAAAGAAAACTTAAAGAAAGCAATCCATGACTAGCTTACCTTGCTAGCTTGCCAAGACTTACTAGACTCCTTGATAGCGAATGCGTGCCTAATGTTGTCACTCCATCGGCTTAGGATTCGTCTCGCGTGTTGACCTAATTACTTTCTCACTTGATAGACGGTGGTTTAACCGTCGGAGAAGAGAAGATCATACAACTTGCAAGATTAACAAAGGCAATCACCCATGAGTTAGTGAAGTAAGCTAAGCTAGTGGTAAACTAGTACATGGAGAAGAAATTAGCTAAAAGCCATTAAAGAACTAAAACAAAGCTTGAAGTAAATTGCAAGAAGTAAACAAAGCAAGTAATAAAGCAAGTAAAGAAAGCACATAAACTAGAACCAAGCTTCAAGTAGAGGAAGGAGGATGGATCAATCCTTGTTGCTTCAAGTGTCACCCTTGATTACACAAGCTCTCTCCCTCACAATCACTCTCTTTTACATTGAATTCTAGGGAAGAGAAGATCATAGAGAGAACTAAAAATCCTAAAGAAAACTAACAAAATTACAAGCTTTACACTAATCTCTCTCTCTCTTCTCTGATCACTTTTTGTACGCAGATCAAAGTGAGGTATTTATAGGCCCAAGAGAGAATCTTCGAGATCAAGTCTGTTGCCACAAAATCTGGGATCTCAACGGCCTAGATCTGCCGCGCCCAAGCCGCGGATCGCGGCAAGATCCTGGCCGTTGAGCCAGATCTTTCTGTTGAAGGTTGTTGAGAGTTAGTTTGGCCACGTGGTATATCTAGAATCTTCGTTTGTTGGGCGGATCTTTCTGAATCTGGATTTGAATTTGGCTTTATCTTTAATCTTGATTAATCACTTAATTATGGTTAATTAAGTGATTATTTGGATATCTCTCCTTTAAGTGTGTACCTGCAAATATGTAGAGAAGAGGAGTAAAAATCACATATTTATTTGTAATATGCATGGGAATTATGATGTAAAATATGCAATATTGGATACCAATCAGCAATCATGCATTATGAGCATTAATGCATTTTACGAAGAGAAGTCGGCGTCCAATAAGCGCCCGCGAGGCATTGACGAATATTGGACGGCTTAGAAGGAGGCCAGAAGGGAGTCACGGGGGGAGCCGAGAGCAGCAGCGCCTAGGGAGTAACCTGCCAAAAAGGGCCGACAGGCGGTGCATAAACGTCCTCAGGGCTCTACTTCTACCATTGAGCCTGCCCCAAAGAAGGCCAGGAGAGACTTGGCAGCCGAAGCTTCCATGTCCGAGGCCGTCCCTTCTGGTGTTGAAGAGCAGAGGAAAGAAGAGGAGAAGGAAGACGACGCCCCCCTTGTTCGTACTCGTAGATTGCGCAGCAGGGGCCCCGCATTTTTAGAAGAAGGGGAGCTTGCTGATGAGCCCCTCGCAATTGATGAGGCCGAGTAGCTAGAGGCTGACCTGGTAGGCAGGGATGACGTTGAGATCCCAGGAGTCTCGATTCAACCAGAGTCCTCTTCAGCTCAAGAAAGGAGAGATGAGGCACAACAGCCTGGGTCTCCTGGTGTATTAATCCCCAGCTCGCGAGTAGTTGACCCCAGCCTTACTACTGGGGCATTTGGCGGCAAGGCCTCAATCGTTGAGGCTTCTCGCGTCGAACTGTCGTCTTCATCGTCCGGAGAGGAGGGATATGATTCAGGCGATGAGGTCGATTTTGGCGATGAACCCGCTCCTCTAGATCCGAGTAAATTCTCACATATCTTGGAGGAGGAGATATATGGGTGTGACCCGGTGACGGCGTCGCCACCAGCAGCAGTTGCTCCCACTGAAGGTTCTTTTTTGTCTTTTTGACCTGGTTTCCCTTGTAACTAGGGAAGAGGTTCTAAGTTTTCCCTTTTAACTTTATGCTGCAGGGCTGGCCGTGGACAGCGAGATTGCGACTACCTCTCATATCGAGGAAATGATACAAGAGCTAGCCCAGCAGGAGGACGCTGAGGCTCCTGCTACTGAAATGCCTCGAGAGGGGGCAATTATTGAAGTCAGGGAGACCTCAACCCTGCAAGATTCGCCCAAGAATTCGCCATCTTTGAATCTTCAGCCTGGTAAGAAAATTTGAGGCTTTGAATATCTTCCTTTTGTTGTCATGACTGACGTTTTGGAGATTTGCAGAGAGTGCGGAGGAAGCTCAGGCAGAGGGCTTGGCAGCCAGTGTCGACCCAGCAGTGACAGCCAGCGTTGAGCCAGCAGGCAATACAATTCAACCCTTGACTCAGGGTTCCGAAGATACCGCTATTTCAGGTGCCATGGAGGTTTCTACGACAGTGGCTGCGCCAGACGTGTCAGCGACCATCTCAGTTTCTGTCGCACCTGTCATTGATCCTACTCCTGCACGGGACGAGTTGATTCTCATCCCTCGCCCTGTGATAGAAAGGGGGTCTGGGAGCACATCAACGAGATCTTCTCCAGCCAGTGATATTATGGGAGAACTGGCACGTCAAGTGATGCAGCAGTTCTTTACTTCCATGCGATCGTGTATCGACCTCATCCTCTCTGGGGGTAGCTCTTTTGAATTTGCCCAAGTACTTCTAGGAAATCTGATTAAGAATATCAGTCATACCGGAGGTCCTTCACAAGCTAGGGCGTGCCACCTGCTGGTGGAGCAGCTGGGCAGTGACTTGAAAGTGCTCAAGTCTTTGGAAGACGCTGGCTCATTTCAGGAGGCCCGGACAACCTTGGCTAGGCTCCTTGCTGCTCAAGAACAAGAGTGAAAGGAGATGGAGGAACAAATAGCTGAAGAGACCCGCCATCTCCAACATTTTCAGGCTGACCGTCAGAAGCTAATTGTCGATTCAAAGGAACATGAACTTGTCATGCAAAGCACGGAGCAGATTCTTATCAGTGCTCGGGCCACTCTAGCCAAGACAGAGGCCTTGATTGCAATCAACGAGCGAAAGTTTGCGTCCGTCAAGAAGAAATGGGAAGAGCTGGAGGCCGCCAAGACACAGGTTGAAGAAATCCTTTCTGCACATTCCTCCAAATTGGAATCTTTACAGGCGCAGCTGACTGCAAAGGGATTTTTATCCGAGGAGGAGCTGCGGGCCCAGGCTCTTATGGAGGCTGAGAAAGCGCGTCAGCACGAGATACATTGCCTCAGAGAACAAATCCGTTCTTTGGCAAACCAGGATTATTAGCCTTCTCCTCCTTTTTCTTTTGTAAAGAAAAGGACACTCTATTCACCAAGAGTGTTCGTATTACTTTTATTATGCTTAAATAATAAAAGTCCTTGAAGTTTTTGTTCCACCTCCATTGCTCCGCTGTAGATGAATCCAACTTCTTAATCGCAGTCTTTGGTTGTGATCCTTGACTGACTCTGAATGAACTCAGGCTGAACTGAGTTTGTTAAACGTGACTCTGATTTATAGGGAGACGCGGTCCTGAGGAACGCAACTCTGACCTGCCAATGAAGACGCGGTTCAAGTTGGCGTGAAGGACGCAGCTTTGAGTGTGGTTCCCTGGCCGCAACCCTTAATTCTGTCCAAGTGCAGAATTTGGGAGGCACTAAGGACGCGATTTTATGCTCCTTAAAACTGACGCATAGATATGAGGATGCGACACTGGGTCCTTGACCTGGTGCAAACTCAACTTATATATAGTTTACTATAGGAACACCATCATCATCTCGCCATGCAGACACAACTCCAAGATACTTGTGAATGCTATGGGCCCTCTCTGTTGAAAGCACAAGTCTCAGGACACAGCTCTCTCTTTTTATGTGATTTCCAACCGTGACCCCCAGAATGGGTCCCTTTTGCTGATGGACGCAGCTTTGAATCACTCCAAGAGACACGGAGGTTCTTCTAAATTGGAATAAAGGAGGACGCCGCTTTTTGAAAAAGGGACGCGGGTTCCTGAACGCGGTTTCATGCCCGCTTTTGGTGCAATTTCCCAGGCGTTACATGCAGCCTGTCATAAAGATTTTGTGAGATCTTTAAACGTCAAATCGACGCTGACGATTGGGAACTCGCATCATCCGATGTTTCCCGAAGCGGCAGTCTACGCGTCAGCCCTTTATTGGGTTCAGGCATTAATGCCTTTAAATGCCAAATCGGCCCTGGCGGTTGGAGATTCGCGTCTTCGACGCTTCCCGAAGCGATAGTCCACGCGTTGGCCCATTATTGGACTTTGACATTCGTGCGGGGATTAATTCTGACGGTTTGGCTTGGCGAGCCATTAACTATAGGCGTTATGGTTCGCCTATAAATAGGGCTCACCTTCTCCCTTTAACTGTCTATTACTTAAACTGCTTTCTTTTGAGAGCAAATGTTCTGGTGATTCTGCCTTCTTCTTCAAGGACTTTACCAGGGACTTGCCTCCTTGGACGAAGACGATCCAGAGCTTTCATGCTTCTGTTTAGTCTTTCCAGAAGATTACCACTGTCAAGTGATTTCAATAACAAAAAGCGTCTCCTTGAGCACCTTATATGTCTGCGCTTCGATGCAGAAAGTTCAACTTTTAATAGAGGCCTCTGCGGGTATGACTTCCTGGTTTGCCATGACATTTTCAACCCAATTGGTTCTCTTGAAGAGATTCATCTTCTGGACCTTCTTCTGAAGTCTAGTTGGTGCACCCATCTTTTTGGAAGTTTGCGCCATTGACTTAAAATTCTCTGGACGCGGATATAAAGTCTTTGGCACCTGGACCGCGGGCTTTATAGATAGAGCTCGCATCTTGAGGCTACTGACTTAGAAGAATTTCAACTGAGACTGGAGGTTTCAGGCCTGAATTTTGCAATCCCTGTTCGTCAAACAGGGAGACGGCAATTTTTGGCGTCTGATTCTCTTCACGTCTCGTACTTTAGATGAGGATGCAAAACTAGACTGTGTTCGAATCCTGTGTGTATCACAGTTTTAATCATGTCTGTTTCTGTCACCGCGAAAGTTTGGCTCACTGTGTGGGTCATTCCTGCGTCTGCAGTCCTCAACAATAGCTGCGTCTGTCACTTAGTTTTTTTTCTTTTGAAGTGTACTAAGTTTTAGATCTTCTAATTCCTTTGTTTGCTTCTTGCAGGTAGGCTTAATCATCCTTTTTCATATCCGCTGGGCCCCTGGGAGAATATTTCGGCCAGTGAACTTGTTCGATGGTCGTCCACAAGGGAAGAAATCATAACCTCCGTTTTCGAGAGACGGGGATTGGACCCTCGCCAAGATCTCTTTGGATTTGATGCACCAGTCATGCTTCTTGGCATGGCATGGTCAGAGTGAGTATGGCGGCGGGGGTAGCGGTGGATATAGTGGTGGGTAGCATCCTCTGTGAGGTCTCAAAACCTCCTTCTACCCCAGAAGTGACATCGAGGAAAGCTCCATGCTTATTGGATGACTTTCTGGTGGTAGAGATGTTCATCAACGAAGGATCGTATCCCGCCACTTCGGATGGTCAGGTGGAATCAGAAGATTCTGCTGCCTTTCAACCTCAAGAACACCATTGCTCTTGGTCAACGATGAGCTCTTTTGATATTTACATCATGCATCGTGGTGCAATCAGCTTCCGGTCGTCGCCACAGTGTTCAATCCTACTTTGGCTCCCTTCCAAACATCTTGTACTTGGAATTATATGCAGCTTCAAGGAGTGAGTGCAACCTTTGAGAGAGAGGGACTTCTTTGTACTCCTTTATTGTAATACTCAATCTTTTTGTATAAGAGAGCATTTTGTATCACTTTTATATGCCTGGATATAAATAAAAGTGACACTTTTCTTTTTGTTTACTTCTATTGTCTTGAACTTTCTTTTTTTTATTGAAAGTCAGACTAATAGGAGTAAAGAATCTTTAACTTGCTAAAAATATGATAGTAATCTTAACAAGTCAAGGTTTGTAGAAAAATCCTATTTTCAGGAAATTCAACAGTGCTGTCAGAGGTGTGATATTAACTTGACAGAGATAAGATAACTTTTGTGGACCTGCCACTCTATAAAAGAAAGTGGCAAGTGGAACTCATACCCCAAGGGAAGATGAACCTTTATCAAAGGTTTATGATTAACTTGATTAAGCTCAGATGGGGAGTTGATGAAAACACTGTTAATGGTGTAATGTTAACCTAACAATGTTTTTAGGTAGACTTGTTGTTCTGTTGGGGAGAATAACAAGTGAGACTAGACTCGCGGGGAATCTAGGAAAAACTTTACCGTTAGAGGTGTGATGTTAACTTAACGAGTTGAATGTAGTCTTGTTAGAAGTGTAGTGTTAACTTGACAAGGATATGAGTCAGAGGTATGATATTAACTTGACTCAGAAGCATTTCAGTTTTGTTTGGGAAAATTGAAAGCGTCACTGTCATAGGTGTGATGTTTAACTTGACAGTGAGAGTAATGCTAGAGGTGTAATTTTGAACTTGGCATTGGTCATCTCAACTTTGACAAGGAAGTCCGAGGGAAAGTCATGGCCTTAAGTGTATTGTTAAACTTAGCAATGACCTGGATGCTAGAGGTATAGTATTAAACTTAGCATCGTTCATTTTAGCTTTGATATGAAAGTCTGAAGGAAGGTGACTGTCAGAGGTTTGATATTGAACTTGACAGCAACTTGGTTACTGTTTGAAGTATAATGTTAACTTAACAGTAATTTGTCAGAGGTGTGGTATTAACTTGACAGAAATTGACTTGCGATATGAGCAATTTGAGGGCCTGTCATCTATTGATGAGAATTAACAAGTGAAGTTTGAAGAGCCAGAGGTATAGTGTTAACTTGGCAAATTTGAAGGTTTGCTACTCCATGTAGAGCAAAATTTGTACTCGACAAGGAGTATTGAAAATTTTCATTAGCAGAGGTATAGTGTTAACTTAGCAATGACTGTGTTTTGTAGACCTACCATTCTGTGGATGAGAATTGGTAAGGGATTTTGGAGGAAGGTGTGGAACCAAGTCCACTTAGGATTTTTAGCAAACCCTCAGCTGTCAATGGATTTGAGGTGCCTTTACCAACTACTGTTTGAGTTGGGCTAGCCATGCTATTCCACTCAGCATGATGAGTTGTCGAAGACTTATGTTGGGCTTAGAAGCCAACATTTTCCTCTATCCTTAGCCGTCGGAGGCGTCGGATGGTAATGAAGAAAACTTTTCTTGTTTTGATCAGAGGTGTATTTTTAACTTGATCGATGGAGGAGTACCATTAAGGATAGTACTTTTTCATAAACCTGCCATTGATGGGCATCATGAGTGTTTCGCCATTTGAAGTTATGAGGCGATATGATTCATTTGAGTAGACTGACTCTACTACGAATGGTCCTTCCCATTTGGGCTGGAATTTTTCTTTTGTCTTGTGCGTCATCACCATGGGTCTTCTGATGGCTAAGACGAGGTCACCTTTCTTGAAAGTTCGCACTTTAACTTTCTTGTTGAAGGCTCTGGTAATTCGAGCTTGGTAAAGCTTGATTTGTTGTTGGGCCTGCAGACGTTTATCATCTAAGGCCTCCAATTCTTGGAGTCGCTGTCGATGCTTCTCCTCAGTTGTCATCTCTGTTGTCAAGGTGACATGTAGAGATGGAATTTGGATTTCCAGTGGAAGGATAGCTTCACATCCGTAGACCAAAGAAAACGGTGTAGCTTTAGTTGGGGTTCGCACAGTTGTGCGATAGGCCCACAAGCATTCACCTAGCTTGTCGTCCCAGTCACGTTGACTTTTCGAGACGAATTTCTTGAGAAGTTTGCCGATGATCTTGTTGAAAGCTTCTGCGAGACCATTAGCAGCGGGATAGTATACCGTTGAGGACACACTCTGGATTCTGAACTTAGCACAGAATCTCTGGAAAGTCTGGCTGATGAACTGGGGTCCATTATCGTGGACAATTCGCCGAGGTACCCCAAAACGATAAATGACGTGATGTTTCACGAACTTAATTACGTCGGATGACTTTACCTCCTTCAAAGGAATAGCCTCAGCCCATTGGAGAAGTAATCGGTTATTGCCAAAATAAACCGATGTCCTTTTGATGATGGCGGGCTGATAGGGCCGACACATCCATCCCCCACATTTCAAATGGCCAGTAGAGGTCGTAGAGTGAAAGTACTGATTTGTCACATACATTGCATTTATGTTGTCACTTTACCACACTTGTTTGCTAATAAATAATATTAATAAGTGTCTTTTTTCTTTGCTAAATATAGGCCCAAATGCTCAAAGAAATAAAAGAGGAACAAGCCCAAAAGCCCACTTTATTCTGAATTAATTTAGAATAAATTCAAAGTGAAGAAATCTGGGCTATATCTTGGCATATCAAGGGGTTGAGAAAAATCCTCCCTGAATCGAGCGATTGAAGCCAGAATCAAAAGCTGTTTTCGTCAACGGTTGAAACAGCAACAAAAAAACCAGCAGGAGATGCGAGCCATAATTCAAACCAGGAAGCTGTCACCTTTTGGTGTGGCCACCTAGCCACACCAGGGCCTCAAAAACGCGGCCCATGCCGCGTTTTCGCGGCCAACTGATTGCTGTTGGGGAGTGTTTGCTCCCCCAACCTTCCCGGGATCCTATCTTCAAGGTTTTTGGCTATAAATACCTCTTTCAGCAAGGAAAAATGTAGCGAAGACTAGGATTAAATTTTGCTTTTATTTTCTTAGGATCTAGGTTCTTTGTTAGGTAGAACACAAGTTGTAATTTCGTTGTTTACTTTGTAGTTCAGTCTAAAAATATTCTAAAAACTTGTGAGAGAGAGAGAGGACTGAGAGCTTGTAATCGAAGATTGAAGTGACAACAATACAAGAAGCAAGCCACCTTTTCATCCACTCGTGTTTCGGTATGTTGTGCATATTTATGTTTGCTTTGTTATTTTCCATGGATAACTAAAAGGTTTTCTGGGCTAGCTATCGACTCTCTCTTGTTTTCTTCTCTTCTGTTTTTAAAAGAAAAAGTCTCGATGACTCATATGCATGCCTCCCTTAAAAGCCTTTCTTTTTGAAAGTGTTCTTGAAGGCACATGAGGATGGGTATGGATAGTTGAATTCACCATTCTTTCTTGAACTTCTTGTGAATCGTTTTTAATTCATTCTTGCTTCTTCGCGCTTTATGTTTTAATATCCGATTCCAACTCTTTCTCGGAGAAAAAGGACTCAACTCTTCTGCATCTTATGTGCTTTACTTAAAACTTTCTAAAAGAAATCAACTTTAAGTTTTGCAAATGATAACTTGAGGGACTTAATATTTTAAGAGAAGAATGAACAATTGAATAGTAAGATAGTAAGCCCAGATTTGATTTCTTATTATAAAACAACATCACAACTCTTAAGCTTTTTAAAATCACCTTCTCCAAATCCTTTTCTGAAAGTTGAGATTTCTCTTTTTCATCTCTTTTCCTTCCATTCTCTTTTTCCTAAAAAACGAACACAAATTCCTTGTTTTTAAACGACTCATCGAAAAGCTTCCATCGCATCCCTCCTTGTGGACACGACCCGTTAGCCACAAGCTACACGGTATATTCTTAAACTCGTTGGTTGTTTCATTTATTTTAGCAATCAATTTTTGGCGCCGTTGCCGGGGAGGGAACGGTGTAATTGTTTTAACAACTTTTGTGTATTGTTTCAGGGCCTCGAAGATCACGAACTAGCATTCAAGCTTTGCCAAGAAGACTTGCAAATTCTGTGCCCCTACTCTCGAAAGTAGGAAACAGAATTTCAAGAAATTGCTTTGCAAAAATCTGAAAATTTCATTAGATTACTAAAAACTTTGTTTTGCAGGACATATTGCTCGAAAAACTTTAGTTTTTATATGTTATATTTGTGCTAGTGTTTCTATCCAACATCCCTGTTTTTAAGTCAACAGTAAAATATTCGTTGAAAGTTAAAAATTGATTAGACATTTGCATTCTAGGCACAAGTCTTTTCAATTCTTTTACTTTACTGATGAAGAGAGCTGGAGACAAGGTATGTATGCATAGCATATAGCATAGGAAACATTCTTGGGTGATATTTGCTTTTGAATGCTACTTTCTATATCTTGCACACTTTGCATGAATCAATTCTAAGGGCAAAACCCAAATCAAGATAAGGTGGGGAAGTCATTACCCTTCCTTAGCCCTCAAACCATCTCCAAGCACGCACAACCTAAGCCTAATTAAAATTTGATAGACGTTGGCCTTAGGGACATCTCGAACTCACTAGGAGATTATCCTAAAGAGGGAAGGTGTTGGAAATTGACCCCTGTCAAATCAGTGTCAAGGAAGGGGATTGAGGGCCGAAAGCCCGAAGATTGGTGGTTATTTAATTAAGGAGCGTCTTTTGACGGAAAACCTCCCACCAATCTTGCCCTGACCTGGCTGATTAGCTTGTGGTCAAGATCTACATTCTACCTCTTGTGGACAATCAACCAGTTAGGAGTTGTCTAGATCGGGTTACCTTAGACTAGGCTTGGTTGATTTCTATTGTTGACTGTTGTTTGAACTTATTGTGACTGTGATTGTGTTTGTGTATGCAAGTGTGGTCAAGAGACCCCAATTCATCTAGGTTGACTAGAAACACATCACCACCCAAGTTTGAACCAAGACCAGATCCGGTAATAGCTCAATCCACATCACTACAGGATAGGTTCTACCCGATTAGGACCTCACTTCCATCTTGCATTTCACTTCCATCGGTTGGTGAATACAATTTCGAGCTCAAGCCTCAATTCATCAACACACTCCCCAAATTTCATGGTCTAGAGTCCGAAGATGCCTACTTCTTCATAAGAGAATTTGAGGAAGTATGTCTTATGATGAAAATCCCACACCTTGTAGATGATGCTATTAGGTTGAGATTTATCCCTTTCGCACTTAAGGACCTAGCGAAAAAGTGGCTCGACAGCTTAGCAGCCGGTTCCATCACATCCTGGGATGGTTTCATCAAGGTTTTCTTGAAGAAATTCTATCCTATCCATAAAACCGCTCTCATTAGGAAGACGATCATGCAATTCAAGCAAGAGCCTAGTGAACCGTTCTGGAGGTACTTTAAACGCTTCAAAGACCTCCTTGTCCAATGTCCACACCATGGAATAGAGAAATGGCGACAATGCCAAATTCTCTATAACGGTTTAGACTATTCCACCAAAACCCTCTTAGAAAGTATGTGCCAAGGGGTTTCTTGCAGAAAGATGAAGATGAGGAATGGGATTTGTATGAAAATTTAGCTGAGAAAACCATCCAATGGGAATCTGCGAGTGAGACCCCTAAGAATCCTAACTCCATATCTTCAAAAGGAGGTCTCCACTCCATAGAATCGTCCATCGCTAATGAGGCTAAGTTAGCTAATTTAGCTAGAAGACTGGAAGCTCTAGAGACGAAAGAACCAAGTCCAGTCAATCAAGTCAGCCCGAACCAATTTCTACCCCCGGGCTGCACTTACTGTCAAGCCATGAACCATGTATTCGAGGAATGCCCAGTGTTTCAGGCTCAGCAATCCTATCACAAACCGATGAATGCGGCTTTTTCAAGGCCGAACAACAATCCTTACGCACCAACGTACAATCCCGGCTGGAGAAATCACCCTAATTTCTCATGGAGCCAAAACAACAATGACCATATACAATCCAATCATGCTAACCACTTCCATCATGGTAACAATTCTTCCAATCATCAACCCAACTTCTCCAATTTCCATAATAATTCTCCCAACCATCCACCAAGCTTTCCAAATTATCAACAGAACTTTCCTAACCAAGCTCCATAATCCTCCTTCCAGAATCCTCAATTGGAAAGAAGAATGACTGACTTTGAGAGAAACATGGAGAGATATATGAAAACCAAGACTCTCTTATGCAAACCATTCAGAGGCTAGAAGTTCAAATGAGTCAACTAGCCAACCCACAAAATGAAAGACAAAAGGGTCCCTGTCTAGTCAGCCAGTCACCAATCCGAGGAATTCCCAGCAAGCTCATTTGGCTGAGGATCCTTCATTCAATCAATGTAATGCTGTGCATACATTGAGGTCAGGAAAGAGAGTTGATAACCAAGTGTCAACACCACCTAATCCAATTCAGCACAACCATAATCAAGCTTCCACTTCATCTACTCCAATTTCTTCAATCCTGACGAGTCTGAAAAAGACAAGTCAGCCAGCCATGTGCACCAGCCATTAGTACCATTTCCTAATAGGCTGAAAAATAACAAGCAAAATCCTCACATGGACAAGATAATCGAGATGTTTAACCAAGTGAAGATAAACGTGCCACTTCTTAATGCCATCCAACAAGTTCCTTCCTATGCTAAGTTTCTTAAGGACATGTGCACCAAGAAGAGAAAGACTAATGTTCCAAAGAGGTCTTCTTAGACACTAATATTAGTGAGCTATTATCGGGTCCTATCCCTGTCAAGTACAAAGATCCAGGTAGTCCCACCATTGCCTGCACAATAGGACAAGCCGAGATTAGTCTTGCACTTCTTGACTTGGGGGAAAGTATCAACTTGCTTCCATTCTCTGTTTATCAACAACTCGGGTTGGGTGACCTTAATCCAACTCGAGTCACCATCCAACTGGCTGACCGTTCTGTTAAAGTTCCAAAAGGGGAAATTAATGATGTCCTGATCCGGGTAGGAGAGTTCATATACCCTGTCGATTTTATAGTTCTGGAGACACAACCTGTTTCCAACTCCAATCTTAGGGCTCAAACTCCTGTCATCCTAGGTCGACCATTCCTTGCCACTGCTAACGCCATCATCAATTGCAGGAATGGGTCTATGAGGTTAACCTTTGGAGACATGACTAGAGAAGTCAATGTCTTTCATCTAGGAAAAACCCCGTGACATTGAGGACCAAACATTTGAAGTCAACCAAATTGAGAACTTGACAAGCGAACACGGGGAAGAATTGGAATCAGAAATGGAAATTGACTTCGAGTTAGAGTCTGACGACTTTAATCTTGATCAGGTGGTGGATTCTGCCGTGAATTGGGCTTCAAACCCGATTTTACCAACAATGGAGCCAACAGATTTGACTAGCCCTTCTAGTGAGCCTTCCTCTTCCTTAGAATTGAAAGCCCTTCCTACGCATCTCAAATACGCCTATCTAGGTGAACAAGAGACCTTTCCCGTCATCATTGCCTCCCATTTAAATGACGAGGAAGAAAAAGATTTGAAAGCAATTCTAAGAAAACATAAGGAAGCCATCGGGTGGACTATGAATGATATCAAGGGATTAAGTCCAACCATCGTTCAACACCGCATCCATCTCAATAAAGACGCCACACCCAAGAGAGACCCGCAGCGTAGGTTAAATCCTATAATGCAAGAGGCTGTTCATGCTAAAATCATAAAACTCTTAGACAATGGGATAATTTATCCCATTTCGGATAGCCAATGGGTCAGTCCTGTCCACGCGGTCCCAAAGAAATCTGGTTTCACCGTAGTGGAAAACGAGAACAAAGAGTTGGTTTAAACTCGACTTCCCAAGAAGATCCGAGTTTGCATCGACTATAGGAAACTGAATGCTGCAACTCGTAAGGACCATTTTCCAGTTCCCTTCATTGATCAAATGCTTGAACGTTTGGCGGTCACGAGTATTACTGTTTCTTGGATGGTTACTCGGGCTATAACCAGATCCCTATCGCTCCTGAGGACCAAGAAAAGACTACGTTCACATGTCCATTTGGGACATTTGCTTATCGTCGAATGCCCTTCGGCTTATGCAATGCCCCAGCAACGTTTCAACGTTGCATGCTGAGTCTTTTCTCAGATATGGTAGAACGCTTCTTAGAAATCTTCATGGATGATTTCTCCATCTACGGAGATTCATTCACTCAATGTCTCCACCATCTTGAACTCGTCCTCCAACATTGTGATGAGAAAAACCTGACACTGAATGGGAGAAATGCACTTCATGGTAAAACATGGAATTGTCTTGGGTCATGAAATCTCCAAGAAAGGAATTGAAGTGGATAGAGCAAAAATCGAGGTTATTGCTAAGCTTCCCATGCCCAAATACGTTAAGGACATTAGATCCTTCTTAGGACACGCTGGTTTTTACCGATGATTTATCAAGATTTTAGCAAAATTGCTAGACCCTTGACTAATCTGTTAGCTAAGGATGTGTCCTTCACTTTCGATGCTGAATGCATAAATTCTTGGGAGAAGCTTAAGAGTGAGCTTATTTCTGCACCAATCATATCTGCACCGGATTAGTCTAAGCCGTTTGAGATCATGTGCGACGCTTTTGATTTTGCCATAGGCGCTGTCCTAGGACAACGCATTGATAGCAAGCAGCATGTGATCTACTACTCTAGTAGGACTCTAAACGATGCTCAAATGAACTACATTACGACCGAGAAGGAATTCTTGGCAGTAGTGTTTGCCTTAGAGAAGTTTCGTCCCTACCTACTAGGGTCCAAAACCACTGTTTTCGCCGATCATTCTGCGCTTAGGTACCTCATGATGAAGAAGGATGCCAAGGCCCGACTCATTCGTTGGATCCTCCTTCTTCAAGAATTCGATCTCGAAATTCGAGATAAGAAAGGAGTAGAAAATGTCGTTGCTGATCACCTCTCATGAATTCCCAATTCTCCATGCAACGAATTACCCATCAATGAGGATTTTCCTGATGAACATCTCTTAGCTATCTCTAGGGAACCTTAGTTTGCTGATATAGTGAACTACTTAGTCACAAACTAAACTCCGTCTCATTGGTCCAAAAATGATGTTTACCGGTTCTTATCCCAAGTCCGGTATTTCTTTTGGGAGGAACCGTATCTTTTCAAGTACTGTTCCGACCAAATTATTAGGAGATGCATTCCCGATGAGGAGGTTAGGAGTGTTCTGTCCTTTTGTCACGAACTTGCATACAGTGGACACTTTGGTCCCCGCAAGACTGCTGAAAAGGTTCTACAAAGTGGGTTTTATTGGCCCACTCTGTTCAAGGACGCTTATGAATTCTGCAAGACGTGCCCTAGATGCCAAATGGTAGGAAGGACTTCACACCAAAATATGATGCCCCTCAACCCAATTCTAGAAATAGAACTCTTTGATGTTTTGGGCATCGACTTTATGGGTCCATTTCCTAACTCATTTGGAAACCAATACATATTGGTTGCTGTGGATTACGTGTCCAAGTGGGTAGAAGCCATTCCATATAAAACTAATGATAACAAAGTTGTCATAAAGTTTTTGAAAGAGAACATTTTTTCCCGCTTCGGAACACCTCGTGCTATCATCAGTGATAATGGCCTCACTTTTGCAATAGATCTTTTGAAGCCCTTATGCGAAAGTACGCCATAACTCACAAGTTGTCCACACCATATCATCCTCAAGCCAGTGGGCAAGTTGAGGTTTCAAATAGACAAGCCAAGCTTATATTAGAGAAAACTGTGAGCCAAAACCGGAAAGATTGGTCCATCAAACTTGTAGATGCTCTATGGGCCTACAGGACCGCTTTCAAGACAATTCTAGGAATGTCTCCCTATAGGTTAGTCTATGACAAACCTTGTCACTTGCCCGTTGAGTTAGAGCACCGAGCCTTATGGGCAATCAAGCAATTGAATTTCGATTTGACTAAGGCCGGTGACCTTCGGAAATTACAAATTTCCGAATTGGAGGAATTGAGAAATGAGGCCTATGAAAATGCTAGGATCACTAAAGATAGAGTCAAGATTTTCCATGACAAACACATCATAAGAAAAACCTTTGTCCCTGGACAAAAAGTCTTACTCTACAATTCTAGGCTTCATCTTTTTCCAGGAAAATTGAAATCACGATGGACTGGGCCATTCATTGTAAAAACTGTGTTTCCACACGGTGCAGTTGAGATCAGTGACCCCAAGAATGGAAATGACTTTAAGGTAAATGGTCAACGCCTTAAACCTTTCTTGGAATCGGTGCCGGTAGATGAAACGGTAATGGGTCTTTTTGACCCAGTATATCGGTAACTTTCCTCATTCTCATTTTATTTCATGCACTTATACATTTCTTTCATACATTGGGGACAATGCATGAGATAAGTGTGGGGGAGGGTTCTAACATGACTGATATTAAAAAAAAATTAAAAAAAGAAAAAAAGAAAATTTTTTTTTGAAAAGGGTAGACAGTATTTTGATATATTTTTGTAAGAATTTAAGTCAATTTTAAGGAATAGGAGAATCATAATTAGGATTTCTTACACTTGGTCGAAATAAGATAACTTGTTTGATTTTTAGGGTCAGGAAGAAAATTTGTGAAAGTAATTTAGTCTTGATATTTACCTTGATGACATATGCACACAAAATACACTTACACACTTAGGGTTTAAAAACAGAGACTCTTATGCCTTATAAAAGAAAATATGAAAAAAAACAAGTCTAATTATTGATTAGCTAGGTGCTTTGGCCTAAGCAAGCCTTAGTATTTATGCAAAAGATAATTAGATGAGTCTGGAAAAAAAAGTGTATCCTCTGATTAAGCTGGGTATTTATGCCTCATGAAGCATAGATATTCACGCCTAAATGGGGTACATCGTATAAATAAAACCCTTGGTTTCGTGGCCTTATCTGCTCGAGTGTTTAAGTCCTTAGGGGTGTTTTCTCACCTGGTGCCCTAAAACTGTCCGGTTTGGGTGTCACCGACTGAATGCTCGTTACATGGGCAGATTAGAAAGCCTAATGAAATTAAGGAATAAAATTCACCAAAAAAAATACATAAACATAAGGCATAGGAGTTAATGTTGAAAAACCCTTAGTAAACTTCACAATCACAATGGTGCATATGATTCAGGGTAAATTAATAGACTAGATGAGAAGTACAATTTGACTCCTTACTTTAATTAATGACATGTTTTTAAATAGAGACTAAGTTTAGGAATGAAAGATTTGATATTCCTATAAACTTATAGATTACTTAAGCTCTCACAAATATACTTCAAATATTCTCCCCTTATAAAAAAAATGCTTTTCGAAAATACTAACCTTTTTCTCTTTCTTTTTAGATTTTGTGGGTATAATCCGCTGAAAACCCTCACGAGACAAAACTCGTCCTCTATGGGTAACCTAGAGGTTTAACGGCTTGTTGCACATGCTCAGTGCAATCGAGTGACCTGCGAAAGTGGTCTAATAATTGATTCAAGTTAGACTGATGTTTTGCTCGAGGGCGAGCAAAAGATAAGTGTGGGGGTGTGATTTGTCACATACATTGCATTTATGTTGTCACTTTACCACACTTGTTTGCTAATAAATGATATTAATAAGTGTATTTTTTCTTTGCTAAATATAGGCCCAAATGCTCAAAGAAATAAAAGAGGAACAAGCCCAAAAACCCACTTTATTCTGAATTAATTCAGAATAAATTCGAAGTGAAGAAATCTGGGCTATATCTTGGCATATCAAGGGGTTGAGAAAAATACTCCCTGAATCGAGCGATTGAAGCCAGAAATCAAAAGCTATTTTCGTCAACGGTTGAAACAGCAACAAGAAAACCAGCAGGAGATGCGAGCTATAATTCAAACCAGGAAGCTGTCACCTTTTGGTGTGGCCACCTGGCCACACCAGGGCCGCGGAGCCGCATTTTCGCGGCCAACTGATTGCTGTTGGGGAGCGTTTGCTCCCCCAACCTTCCCGGGAACCTATCTTCAAGGTTTTTGGCTATAAATACCTCTTTCAGCAAGGAAAAATGCAGCGAAGACTAGGATTAAATTTTGCTTTTATTTTCTTAGGATCTAGGTTCTTTGTTAGCTAGAACACAAGTTGTAATTTCGTTGTTTACTTTGTAGTTCAGTCTAAAAACTTGTGAGAGAGAGGACTGAGAGCTTGTAATCGAAGATTGAAGTGACAGCAATACAAGAAGCAAGCCACCTTTTCTTCCACTCGTGTTTCGGTATGTTGTGCATATTTATGTTTGTTTTGTTATTTTCCATGGATAACTAAAAGGTTTTCTTGGTTAGCTATCGACTCTCTCTTGTTTTCTTCTCTTCTGTTTTTAAAAGAAAAGGTCTCGATGACTCATATGCATGCCTCCCTTAAAAGCTTTTCTTTTTGAAAGTGTTCTTGAAGGCACATGAGGATGGGTATGGATAGTTGAATTCACCATTCTTTCTTGAACTTCTTGTGAATCGTTTTTAATTCATTCTTGATTCTTCGCGCTTTATGTTTTAATATCCGATTCCAACTCTTTCTCGAAGAAAAGGACTCAACTCTTCTGCATCTTATGTGCTTTACTTAAAGCTTTCTAAAAAAAATCAACTTTAAGTTTTGCAAATGATAACTTGAGGGACTTAATATTTTAAGAGAAGAATGAACAATTGAGTAGTAAGATAGTAAGCCCAGATTTGATTTCTTATTATAAAACAACATCACAACTCTTAAGCTTTTTAAAATCACCTTCTCCAAATCCTTTTCTGAAAGTTGAGATTTCTCTTTTTCATCTCTTTTCCTTCCATTCTCTTTTTCCTAAAAAACGAACACAAATTCCTTGTTTTTAAACGACTCATCGAAAAGCTTCCATCGCATCCCTCCTTGTGGACACGACCCGTTAGCCACAAGCTACACGGTACATTCTTAAACTCATTGGTTGTTTCATTTATTTTAGCAATCAGGTACCCTGGTGCTTGGTGGATGAAATCACCATGAACTTGGCAGGCGTGACACCTCTTGGCATAAGTGACAGCGTCAGCAATCATCTTGGACCAGTAGTATCCCAACCTTTAGAGTCGATGTGCTAGTTTTGGGCCAGGTTGATGGGCTCCGCACATACCGTCATGGTCTTCTTTTAATACCTCCTGTGCCTCTTTCGGTGAAAGGCAGCGGAGCAAAATCTCGTCATGCGATCGACGATACAATGTTCGTGTAATCGCATTATAGTAGAATTTGGGGGCTATCCTTCGAATGGCAGCCGCTTCTTTGGTGTCCTCAGGTAGGATGCCGTATAAGACATAGTCGATGTAGGGGAATCGCCAGTCTCTAAGCTCTGGACCAGTTGACAACTTGATTGATACACAATATTGCATATTTTATCACATTATTCCCATGAATATTGCAAATAAATATATGATTTTTACTCATCTTCTCTATATTTTTACAGGTCCACAACTGAAATGAGAGAAAGCCCAATAATCACTTTAATTAGTAATAATTAAAGAGATTTATTCCAAGCCCAAGATAAAGCCCAAATTTGAATCCAGGATCCAGAGAACTTTACGTAATAACTCAAGATTCTAGAAGGCCACGTGGATAACAACCTCGCAACAAACCTGTACCAGAAAATCTGGGCTCAACGGCCCAGATTTTGCCGCCAAATCCAAGGATTTCCCGCCAAATTGCGGCAAAGATAAGGTTGTTGGATCCCGGATTTTGTGCCAACAACCTGGCTCTCGAAGCTTCTCTCTGAAGGCTATAAATACTGGACCAGTGCCTGCGAGCAAAGACTGAAGAAGAACAGAGAATGGAGAAGAGAGGAGAAATTAGTAGATGCTTGTAATTTTTGTAGGTTTTTCTCTAGGTTTTAGTTCCTTAGACCCTCTTCTTCTTCCCTAGAAATTTTGTAAAGAGAGAGTTTGTAAGAGAGAGAAAGCTTGTGTACATCAAGGAGTGACAACTTGTGAAGCAAGGATTCATCCATTCTCTTCTCTCTACTCTTGCATTTTCTAGTTTACTTGCTTTCTTTATTTCTTTCTTTACTTTCTTGCAATTTAGTTCATGCTTTGTTTTACTTTCCTTATGGCTTGTAGCTAACTTTTCTACATGTACTAGTTAACCACTAACCTTGCTAACTACTAACTCATGGGTGATTGCTATCTTTAATCTTGCAAGTTGGATGGTCTTCTCTTCTCCGATGGGTTAAACCCCCCCCCCCCCCCCCCCCGTCATTCAAGTGAGAAAGTAATTAGATCAACATGCAAGACGAATCTATGCCGATGAATCAACATGAGGCACGCATTCACTATCACGGAGTTTAGTAAGTTTTGGCAAGGTAGTAAGGTTAGCTAGTCATGGCTTTTTCATTCTAAAGTTTTCATTCTTTTAGTTTTGGTTCCAAAGCAAATCTCTTCTTGATTTCTTTTCCGATTATTTCCATCATGAACATATCCACCAATTCTTTCATTCTTTTTTCCATGATTCTTTTATTCTTTTAAAGCAAAGAAGAATCTTCGTTTTATATCTTCACTACCAACCGTAACGCTTCCATCGCAAGCTCTCCCTGAGAATCGACTCGGTATAGCCCTATGCTATAACGGAGATAGGAAAGGGTACATTGATTACATATTGAATACATTTGTGGAGTGATCAAAGCACTTGAGGTTGATTCTAACCTTATCTCACTTTTCATTGAATATATTTTGTGTGCAAATTATACTCCACAATACAACACCTTTCCCGTCTAATCAAAATGGCGCCGTTGCCGGGGAAGGGAATGGTTTCGTTTTCACGTTTTTGTTAACATTATCTTCTCTGTTTTGGTGTGCAGGGCAATATTTTCAGGTGCTTAACATTGCAGTACATAAACTAGTTTTGCCTCTCCTTGCTCTAGAAAGCAGGGCCCCAGATTTGGAAGGAAAGCCGTGAAACCGCGACTTTTGTCACGCCACCGCGGCCATTATGCAATAATTCTGTATATTGTTTGTTCTGGGATGTGTATCTTGTAATAGCTAGTTGATTTGTGCTGCTATCTTTCTGCTTTGCTTGCCTACACACCACAAAAAATAAAAGAACTAAAATACGGTATTTGGACGCTTTTAAAATGGTGTAGACATTTGCATTTAGGCACTTGTCAATTCAATTCCAATATACTGTATTTTGTTCTATTGTTGTGATCTGGATGGAGATGTACATATGGCATTGTATATAGCATAGGACAAACATGTGGGTGTTATATTCTTGTCTATATTGCACACTTGCACAAATTGAATTTAAGGGCAAAACCCAAACAAGATCAGGTGGGATTTCATACCCCTTCCTTAGCCCAAAAATCATCTCCCCACTCACACAACCCAAGCCCTAATAAAATTTGAATAGACGTTGGCCCCTAGGGACATTTCATCTAGGTCTAGGTCAACCCTCCTATTGGCTTGGTTTTTGATTTTTCTTTTCTTTTCGTTTGTTGTTTGATTCTTTCTTTTTTGTGATTTTTTGTGTGAAATGGCATTCAACAATAACAATTCTTTCAATCCGAACATGAATCCATATTTCACACCGACTCCATTTGATTCGGATAATTCCAACCCGGCGTTTTACAATATGCACCAACCACACACACCGGGTTGGCCTTATCCGAATCAATACAACCCATACCCACATTCTTATGACTATATTTTCAAAATAATTTCAACTCGTCACAGAGTCATTGGGGATTCACGTATCCTGAGTTAAATTTTCAACCTTCTTGTCCACCATATCCCCAATGTCCACCTTGTCCACAATTTACACAATATTCATTCCCCGAATGTGCTTCCTATACTCCTTTTTCTGAGCCACCAATTGAAGAAAAATCTTAGTTACTAAAGAGTTTAGAAGCCAATCTACAGAAGGCCGAGCAACAACTTCAAGAAACATTGGCCCATCCAATTCCACAGTATTTTCAAGAGTCTTACTCAGTTCCACCTCTTCATAATGAACAACCATTTGCCTTGAAAACGAGTAAAGAACTCTTGTGTGAGTCCAAGCTTCAATCTTCACACATTTTTGACTCACATTATTCACAAAATTTTCAAAACCAAGATTCTTATACTCCCATTCTAGAGCAACCACTTGAAGATACATCATGTCTAGATAAGAGTTTGGATATCTTGCAAGAGTCTTTATTACAATGTCAAAAATCACATGCCGAGTCTATCAATAAGGTGGAAGAACAATTGAGTCAATTGGTTAACATTCTTAGGAATGAGGAAACTCTATCTTATCAACCTTTGACCAATTCAACTATGCCAAACTATATTGATATGACCCAAGACTCTTGTCACTTTAGAAATCAAGATTCAATTTCAGCACACCCACCTGAGCTTGTCCAAACTTCAAATCCCATTGACATTTTGGCAAGTTTTCCTTTTACTGAAATTGAACTTGAACATGAATATGATCCTGAACTTCCACTTAATGATTCAATTCTACTTCCTGATTCAATTATGACTCCGGTGTCTTCACCTAATTTCAATCCTTTTCCTGAGTCAGTATTGAATCCTGTACCCATCCATTGTGAAATTGAATCACCAATCATTCATGATGATCATATTGAACTTGACCAATTCCATGCTTTGAAAGTCTATTTGATAAATTGGTAAGTTCTCATTTTTGTGGAATTGAACTCAATGAGGAATGTGACTTTGATTCTCAAATTTGTGATCCAGTTTAAATTCCTGAATCATTATTGACTCCTGTGTTGTTACCAAATTTGAGCAACATTTTAGAGTCAGTTTTGATTCCCATACCTGTCATTCCTGAACTTGAATCACCACTCATAGAAAGTCACATTCCATCATGGGGAAATGAATGTGGACCTGAGCTTCATCTTCTTGATTTGGACCCACTTCCTGAACCAATCTCGACTCTCAAACCCCTACTTGACTTAAGTCTTTTTCCTGAGTCGATATTAGTTCATGTGCTTCCTGAGTCCAAATCAATCATTCCATTCTGGGACAAGGGCTTTGAAAAATTTGACTCCGAAATTATTTTGAAAATTTGGAAATTAGATGGGGTAAAATTTTTAATAAAAATCATAAATGCATACATCTTTCTAGTGGGTTGTATCATGGAGGTTTCTGGTGGGTTCCTCCGGACTCCACGCAAGAATGATTGGGCCGCCTTTCGTGGACCAATCCGACCGCCACCGGAACCACCACCTTGAGGCAATTTTTTCCTTCCCTCTCTATTTGTTTCATGCATACATATATCATGATGCATTGAGGACAATGCATGAAATAAGTGTGGGGGAGGGTTTACTAACATAGAGTTTTTAGATTTTCTTTCTCTTACACTTCTTTTAGAGTTTTTAGATTTTCTTTCTTTTACACTTCTTTTAGAAATAAAAAAAAAACTTTTTGAAATAAGAGACAAAGTTTTGATCTATTTTTAAAAAATTAAGATGATCTTAGGAATTAAGGAAGCCTTAATTATGACATCTTAAGCATAGTTAAAATAATGGATCTTGTTTAAAATTATAGGCTAAGTAAGTAAAATTGGGGAGATATTTTTATCTTGAATTTTTTGCCTTAGATAGTATGCACTTCACACTTACACAATTTTTGGGATGGAAACAAAGACCTAAAATGCCATAAAATAAAAAAATAAATAAATAAATAAATAAAAAGAGAATAAAACATCACTTATTAAGCTGGATAATTATGCCTCAAGAAGCATGGTTATTCACGCCTAACGGTGAAAAACATCACTCATTAAGCTGAAAAATTATGCCTCAAGAAGCATAATAATTCATGCCTAACGGTGATCAAAAAGAATAATCCCCCTTAGTTTTGTGGCCTTTTTCACTCGAGTCCTTAAAACCCGAGGGATGTTTTCTCATCTGGTGCCCTAGGACCGTCTGGTTTGGGAGTCATCGGTTATAGGCTCGCTACATGGGTGAACTAGAAAGCCTAAGAAAACTAAGGGAAGAAAAAAAAATTATATATATATATATATATATATATATATATATATATATATATTAATAAATGGCTTGATGGTTAGAGTTGAAATCCCAGAAATCTTCACTAGCACAATGTGCATACTATCTAGGTTTTATGAAAGATAAAATATTCAATCCAATTTTGAATTCTTACCTTAATTGAAGACAAGATCTTGCATGGAGACTAAGTTTAAGAAAGAATGATTATAGGTGGACTTATGACCTTAGATCACTTATATTTTTGCAAAAATAGTTCGAAACATGTCTCTCTTTCAAAATGCATTTTCAAAATACTAACATTTGTCTTCTTTCTTTATGGATTTTGTGGGTGCAATCCGCTGAAAACCCTCAGGAGACAACACTCCTCCTCTAGGGTAACCTAGAGGTTTAACAAATTGTTGCACGCGCTCAGTGCAATCGTGTCACCTACGAAAGTGGTGTAATAAAATTGGTAGTATAGTTTTTCTTTTCTTTGTTTTGCTCGGGACGAGCAAAAGAATAAGTGTGGGGGTGTGATTGATACACAATATTGCATATTTTACCATATTATTCCCATGCATATTGCAAATAAATATATGATTTTTACTCATCTTCTCTATATTTTTACAGGTCCACAACTGAAATGAGAGAAAGCCCAATAATCACTTTAATTAGTAATAATTAAAGAGATTTATTCCAAGCCCAAGATAAAGCCCAAATTTGAATCCAGGATCCAGAGAATTCTACGTAACAACTCAAGATTCTAGAAGGCCACGTGGATAACAACCTCGCAACAAACCTGTACCAGAAAATCTGGGCTCAACGGCCCAGATTTTGCCGCCAAATCCAAGGATTTCCTGCCAAATTGCGGTAAAGATAAGGTTGTTGGATCCCGAATTTTGTGCCAACAACCTGGCTCTCGAAGCTTCTCTCTGAAGGCTATAAATACTGGACCAGTGCCTGCGAGCAAAGACTGAAGAAGAACAGAGAATGGAGAAGAGAGGAGAAATTAGTAGATGCTTGTAATTTTTGTAGGTTTTTCTCTAGGCTTTAGTTCCTTAGACCCTCTTCTTCTTCCCTAGAAATTTTGTAAAGAGAGAGTTTGTAAGAGAGAGAAAGCTTGTGTACATCAAGGAGTGACAACTTGTGAAGCAAGGATTCAACCATTCTCTTCTCTCTACTCTTGCATTTTCTAGTTTACTTGCTTTCTTTATTTCTTTCTTTACTTTCTTGCAATTTAGTTCATGCTTTGTTTTACTTTCCTTATGGCTTGTAGCTAACTTTTCTACATGTACTAGTTAACCACTAACCTTGCTAACTACTAACTCATGGGTGATTGCTATCTTTAATCTTGCAAGTTGGATGGTCTTCTCTTCTCCGATGGGTTAAACCCCCCCCCCCCCGTCATTCAAGTGAGAAAGTAATTAGATCAACACGCAAGACGAATCTATGCCGATGAATCAACATGAGGCACGCATTCACTATCACGGAGTTTAGTAAGTTTTGGCAAGGTAGTAAGGTTAGCTAGTCATGGCTTTTTCATTCTAAAGTTTTCATTCTTTTAGTTTTAGTTCCAAAGGAATCTCTTCTTGATTTCTTTTCCGATTATTTCCATCATGAACATATCCACCAATTCTTTCATTCTTTTTTCCATGATTCTTTTATTCTTTTAAAGCAAAGAAGAATCTTCGTTTTATATCTTCACTACCAACCGTAACGCTTCCATCGCAAGCTCTCCCTGAGAATCGACTCGGTATAGCCCTATGCTATAACGGAGATAGGAAAGGGTACATTGATTACATATTGAATACATTTGTGGAGTGATCAAAGCACTTGAGGTTGATTCTAACCTTATCTCTCTTTTCATTGAATATATTTTGTGTGCAAATTATACTCCACAATACAACACCTTTCCCGTCTAATCACAACTCCAGCGCTTCTTTGCCTTGATAGTCTCCTGTTGGCTTCTGGTAGTTCTCAGGAGCAATTCTCAGGCAATACAGGTCGTGACTATGGACAAATGTTTTCTCTACTGTTCCGGCCGGAAGGGCTAAGGAGGCAGCGAGGGATGCGAGTGCATCTACATGCGCGTTTTGCTTGCTCGGCACATGGTCAATGTAAAAGTTCGTGAACTTCTCAGCCATGCGGACAGTTGCGTTGTGATAGGGTACTAGATCTTCATGTCTGACTTCGTACTCCCCACGAACTTGGCTGACGATCAGTTTGGAATCGCCATATGCCTCAAGATTTTTAACGCCAATCTCATCGGCGAGTTGCATCCCAATCAAAAGAGCGTTGTACTCCGCCACATTGTTGGAGCAAGGCTCGGTTAGCGAGACAGCTCGAGGAATCATATAGTTTTGTAGGGAGACGAGCACTACCCCCACCCCTGCTACTATATGTCCTTTTGAGCTTGTTCTCGATGCACCGTCGAAGAAAAGTTGCCACACTTGACCTTCAAACAATGTCTGAGTCAGACAGACTTCAGTGACCTCATCTGGGAGATCCTCGTAGAGTCTGGCAGCCCTCGAATCCAGATGCTCAGCCAAGAAATCTGCCACTGCTTGTCCTTTAATGGCCTTTTGTGGTAAAAAGCGTATTTCATATTGGGACAGCAATATGGCCCATTTTGCCAGCCGGCCGTTCAATGACGAAGGCTTTGTCATGAGTAACCTCAGGGGTTGAATTTTGATATGACATTTATAGTTTGGCCTACCAGATAGTGTCGCATTTTCTGAATAGCAAACACCAGTGCCAAACATTCCTTCTCGATCGGGTTGTACCGATGTTCGGCTCCGATCATTGCTCTACTCAAATAGTAGATTGCTTGCTCTCACTCTTGATCATCGCTCTGAGCTAGTAGAGCTCCTAAAGAATGATCCATCGCTCGGAAATATATCAGGAAAGGTTTTTCAGATACCGGAGCTGCAAGGACTGGTGGTTGTGTGAGGTATTGTTTAATTTCCTCAAATACATGTTGGCAAGCGTCGTCCCAAATGAACGAGACACCCTTCTTCATTAATTTGGAGAAGGGTTGGCATCTTCCGGAGGGATTTGAGATAAACCTGCAGATATACGCCAATCGTCCTTGCAATCCCCTGAGCTCCTTGAGGCTTCTCGGAGGTTGCATCTCCTGGATAGCGCGAACCTTTTCCGAATCTAAATGAATTCCCGTGGAGGTTACAACAAATCCTAGGAATTTGCCACTGGCCACCCCCAGGAAGGACTTGGTGGGATTCATCTTCAATTGATGAGCCTACATGATGTCGAAGACAACCTTTAGGTCAATTATGTGATCACCTTTAGCGCGGCTTTTTACTGCGATGTCATCAACATAACATTCCACCGTTTTGCGCATATGCTGATGGAAAATGGCATTCATGGCCCTTTGATATGTCGCCCCTGCATTCTTCAGTCCGAAGGGCATTACGGTGTAGCAGTATACCCCCAGTGGTGTCCTGAAAGAGGTATATTTTTCGTCATCAGGATACATTTTGATTTGATTGTATCCTGAAAACCCATCCATGAAGGACATTCGCTCGAATCCACATGTATTGTCAATCATGACATCTGTGATTGGCAGTGAAAATTCGTCTTTGGGGCAAGCCTCGTTCAGATCACGAAAATCAATGCAGATCCGGATCTTTCCGTTCTTCTTAGCAACGGGGACGATGTTGGCTACCCAGTCGGGATGTTGTTCTTCACGAATGAAGCTAGAATCTATAAGCTTTCTGACTTCTGATTTAATTGCCTCCATTATTTCTGGGCGGAACCGTCGCTGTTGTTGTTTAACAGGCTTTACATCTGTATTGATGTTGAGGTGGTGCATAGCCACTCGAGGATCAAGTCCCGGCATGTCCTCGTAATTCCAAGCGAAGACGTCTATATACTCTTGGACAAGAGATATTAGATCCTTCTTTTCTGAAGGGGATAAACCTTCACTTATAAAGATGGACTTAGGATTAACCTCATCTCCTAGGTTGATCTGGACAATCTTATCTTCTGTGGGGGGGGGGGGGGGGCGGCTCGCGCTGTTCAAAGCGAGTGTCCCAAAGAGTATTTAAATGTTTGATCCAAGGATCTGTATCGGATTGGATCATTTCTTAACTTCGTCTTCCAGGTGGCTTGTTGAAGCCATGTTTACTGAAAGATCTCTGAAGATGTTGCCAACACTGATATCTGAATCCCACGATGACGTACTGGAAGAGTAATTGTGGCCTGATAATCCTCCAGAATCAGAAGCTGATGGGACTGGAGTTGATACATAGCCTAACCCCCTGCGCGTCTGATGATAATAATCGGGAGTTTTCCCTTTCGGAATGAAGGATTGAAGTAGCGTTCTCCTTCCTTTACCGAAATTTAACCCGGGTCCGCCTGCTAGATCATACCCCATGCTTCTCATCATCCTCAGTGTCCTTGGCTCATAATGACCGAACTGAGGGGGTTCCTCTTCGCTTTTTGATTCTTCACGGGACATCGGTTCGGACGTGATTCGCCCCAAAAAGGATTGGTTTTTGACATTTCCGTCTCGCGGGAACCATGAATATAGATTCTTGCGCATTACCAGCATCTCGGTATGCTTCGAAAGATGATTTCACTGGTACATGCAATGATGTCAAAGCATCCATTGCCGACCAGAGATCATCATCTACTTTGGTACTAGTGTCTGATGGTACCGAATCGGAAGCAAATACAAAAAAATATACTAAATCTAATTCTTCATTAATATACCAACCGTCTACATCGTCGGTAGTATTATCAACATCGAGCTTATTAATGCTCTTTACAAGTGGTTCTAACTCCCACAGGCATTCTTCTTTCTCTGGCTCGGTGTCGGCTTCGTTACCAGAGTCTGGCTCCTCTGGTTGCGGGACAGAATCCTGATATAGGAGGGAATCTATGAAGTAATTCTCGACCCCCTTGAACAGATACCTTTCGGCAATCAACGTTTGCAGTTTTCCACTCCCGTCAATGTATTTCATGACTTGGTGGAGAGTGGAAGGAACGATAGAATTACGATGAATCCATGGTCGTCCCAGCAGTAAATTGTACAAGTGTCAGTATCGATGACGTAACATGTCACTTCCGACCTTAGGTTTCTGATCTGGCATTTGAGCTTGATCTTCCCCATTGGACGGGTTCCATTAGCATTGAACCCGTAAATGGTTGTCTGGGTAGGGCTCAAACGATGAGTAGGAATCCCTAAATGTTGCATGACCCGGCGGGGTATGATGCTCAATGCAGACCCTGTATCCACCTGAATGCGGTTCACCTCAGATGATCCATTATACGCTGTGAAGTATACGGGTCGATCATGCTTCCCTTTAACCTGCATATCATCCGCCGTGAAGGTGATACAGGGAGCATTTTGAGAGGCGTAGAGGCATTCCTCTACATCTTCCTCTTTTGGTCCAATCGGCACCTGAGTCATGAAAACCTCGGCATTAGCCAGGGCCTCTTGTAGGGCATCTCTGGTCGACTTTGATAGCCTGAGGAGCTCATAAAGAGTAATCCAGGCCGGGATGTTGACCAGTTGAGCCAGAACATCAAAGCGGTACGGTGCTGTGGATCCTTCCGCTATTTTTTTCGAAAGAACTCTGGAAAAGCGAAGCTCTTTCTGCTTCTCCACAGGTTGCTTTGTGGAGGGTTTGGTTGGCTCTGCTGTAGGTCCTGGAGGAGCTGCCGCCATCTCGCCATACTTTTTTAAGTATGGTTGCCCTGAACGGGTTTCTGTCACCAGTCGACTAGGTTCTGTGGCCAGAACTATTGTTTCCTCTTCTGAATCGGTCAGTGAGGAAACATCGGTCTCCTCTCCCGAGAAGAGGCACATACCACATTGCAGGATGCAGCTTTCCCTTTGCCTTTAGACTTCCTGTTAGTCACAGTAGTCCATTTCTGGCCATCAATAAGGTCAGGATGAACCCACATGACTTCCCCTCGAGGTGTAGGGACAGGTACCAGGCCTTTTTCTTGCTGCTGGTGAGGGTCTGTGTTGACCATTCTTAGCTCTCCTTTTGGGACGGGGATCACCTCCGAAGATGTTGGAGGTTGTCTTCCAAACTGGAGACATGACGTCATATTAGCCGTCACCTTCTTTTGCTCTGGTCGGATTTTAAACACTTCCGCATCAATCAGAACCTAAAGGATGTCCTTGAAGACGTAACAGCTCTTGGTGGGTGTCCCAACATCCTGTGATACAAGCAGTAGTTGGGATTATCAGTTTTACCGACTTCTTCAGGGCGCCTGGCTTCAGGAAGTTTTAGTCTGTTGCTCTTGTTGAGTAATTTGAAGAGCGAGTCGACATGTTCATCCTTGAAAGAATACTGCTTGTTAGCGCGTGGTTGGCTTGAAGAGCCACTTCCCTTAACCGGTTGAGGTTTGACGGGGGATTTGGTTTCTGTCGCCAAGTTATCCTTCCGTTTGTTTAGAGGGATGTATCTGGCGCACGCCTCGTTGACCTCTCAGGCCGGGGCTTACTCTCTTCTGCCCAGACGCGGACGACGATTTCCTCAGCCTGTTCACCATGCTGGACCAATTGTTTCTAGGTGTGGCTTTCGGCAACTCCTATTTGGGCAAGGAGTGATGTTTGGAGGTTGTGGCGGCATGTTTCCACCAGGGTGACCTGGGTCATACCGCTAGGACATCGGAGTGCTACATTCTGAAATCTTTCCACAAAAGATTTGACGGACTCTCTTTTTCGCTGTTTTGTAGCCAAAAGGGTGGGCATTGTGACTTCCGAGTCATCTTCAAAGAAACGCGTTAAAAAGAGCTTCTCCAAATCGCCCCAGTTCTTGATGGAGCCTTCTGGGAGCTTCATGAACCATTCAAAGGCGAGCCCTTTCAAGGTGCCGATGAATAGACGCGCCAAGATGGCATCGTTATCTACCACATTCCCGTTTGGGATTTGAAGTAATAGATATGTTGGTTAGGTGACCCCTTCCCATCGAAGGCTTGGAGGGTTGAAGCCTTGAACTTGGGAGGGTATGGAACCAGATCCCACTCGGCCGGATAGGGACGGACCACTCCTGCTTCTTGGAGGCCTTTGCGGTTGGTAAGGGCCTCAAGGCGTTGCTCCAATCGATTCATCCTTCTAGAATGAACCTTTTCCTGGTCTCGGTCGCCCTTCCCTTGCGACGGGGATTTGGACAAATCCGAGGTAGGCTGTTCATTCTCCTCAGGATGTACAGAAGATAAGCTCTCCCTCTCTTTTCGTTTGCCCTTAGACTTTCTAGAGGGAGATTTCCTCTTGTCTTCAAGCAACTGGGCGAGCATCTGTTTGAGGGAGTCGATAGATTCTTGCTGAGCACGAATCATCTCGAGTTGTTCCTTCTGGATCTGGGCTTGCTGCTCCAAGCGCTTAGCCGTCTCCTTGGGAGTGCTCGTCATGTATGTGAAGGCCTCTTTCTCTATAGAAGAGTTTGAAGCCTGCGACTCTGCAATGGCGGTGTGCGAGTCGTTCACCTCAATGCCTCAGGCTAGGGCATTGTAGTCAATCGGGGGAATCGCCCCGGTCCGGGTGCGAGTGTGTCGGTACACTCCTTCCGGTTCAGTGTCAGACTCGTCAGAGCTGACTGCAGGTTGTTTTTCCCTGCTCCTGCTCGCCATATTTACAGTGTGCTTGGGATATTCAGTATCAGAGAAGATCCTCCTCCTGTGGGAGCGTCTTCTTTTAGCTGATTGGGGAATCAGGGTCAGCTGTCTAACTAGAGACTGCTGGTTCACACCTGAACTGCCACGGCACTCGAAGAGCATTGTGATAAGCCGCTTGCAGCAACATGACGAAGTGATTTGATTAGCACTTCTTTTCTTGTCAAATAATCTCTCAGATCCGTAGGAGGAGGATCAAAGAGATTAGCCTCGCAAGGTCGAGGGTGGGAGGCATCCTTACGCTGTACAGCTTGGACGTAGGGTTCAGAGACGCGATTTTTGCGTCGTGGCTGCGAAGCGCGTCTGGCGTCTCTGCTGAGAAGAGACGCGGCTATCGCGTTGCTGATTATTGCGTCGCGGCAGAGACGCTTGAGAGATACAGGGCTGCTGGGCCCCACGCCTAAGGGCGCGTGCTTCTTGTACTTGACAAGGCGCGCCTGTTCCGCCTTGGCGTCTGGGGAGTGGGACTTCAGAGCAGCTAGCTTGGTGAGTCTCGTGTTTGGGCCGCCAAATGCGGACTTTGCGTGCCAGATGTGGCGCGGTAGAGATGCCGGTTTGGACTTTGCGTCCTGCCTCAGTTGGACGATCAGTTGTTCCAACTTGCAGTTGACGCACACGCCTCCTCTGCCATCGTTCAGCGTTCCGGTTGCGTTGTGGTGGTTGAGAGAAACAACGACAACCTGGTGCTGAGGGAGAGGGTGAACTGGCTGGACACCAGAGAATTTGACCACGTGGGTCTCCTGAGAGACGTTAGAGCGTGTGTCACGCATGGCGCGGTTGGCCACGACGTTCTTCGCAGCAGCTGTGTCGGAGAGGAGTTCGGAGTGAATTTCCGGACAAGTCCTCGTAGAGACCCTACGGCAGACGCGGGCCTTTGGACTCCTAGAGCCGGATGAGAGAAACTCTTCATACTTTGCCTGGTCGAACTTGACGACGAGCGATTCGACCATCTTCCCCTTATAGAGGACGTCACCTTGTGCCATAACCTGTTCGTCAGTAATGAAAGTAGTCCCCAGCGGAGTCGCCATCTCTTGTACACGTGGGAAAAGACACGGTCTCGATGTAAGATTTTCTTGAATCAATTAAAAAATTACAACAGACTGGTATTCCAGTTACAAGGGAGGGAGGATGTTGAGTCTTGAATCCTCCCTTTGTTTAATGCTGGGTTCTTCGAGTGGCGATGGAAAGTAAATCTTATTTTCCGTTGACCGGATGAACGTTAAGAACTCTTGGGGATCTTCTCTTTGGTGGCAGACGGAGTAACGTAGCTCTGTCGGCCAGAAATCTCAAAGAGATTGTAGGCAAAGGTTAACTTGTACGCAGCAAGTTAATTGAAGAGTTGGACTCTCTTTCCTTCTCTGCAGAAGCTCACAAGTCAAGCTCTTCTCCTTGATCTCTCTCTCTCTGTCTGTGTGTCTCTATCTCTCTGTCTCTCTAATTGATCGACTGTCTGTTCTCCCCTTTTGTCATAGCAACGGAGCTATTTATAGAGGTTTCAGGGGTGAATGTGCCCCCTAAAAACACTCCACAATGAGGGGTTAACTTCCCCGTTATGTGGACGGTGACTGGCCCCATAACCAGAGAAGTTATAACTGAGGCGCGGGTTTGGACCCTCGCGTCTTGATGCTGAGACGCGGTTTGGACCCTCGCGCCTTGGTGCTGCAGTTCTGGCTGAGACGCGGGTTTGGACTCTCACGCCTTGGTGCCGCAGTGCTGGCTGAGACGCGGGTTTGGACCCTCGCGCCTTGGTACTGCAGTGCTTTGATGGTTATGATTAGCCCTGCGTCTGGAGTTTGGGACTCTGCTTCTGGTGACTTGTCTTCGATGATTTTTAGACAGCCTACAAATAGGAGCGATATTTATAATGAGTTGGGAAAGAAAGAATTGGAAGATGATGTGTTGGTGACTTAATCTACAGAAAGAAAAGAAAGAAAATTAAAGAAATACTTACCTTAGTTTGGTTGATGAATTACCTGAAAACCTTGCATGTTCTACCTTACTTCGGAGGCGTTCAACGCATAAGTTATAGGATTGAGCTCAGTCCCCGTTCGCATTATATCATCAAGCTGGGAAAGAATGAAGTGATACGGATCTTGAGGAGGAGAACATCTCCATGAAGTATCGTTGACACTCACAAAGACTTTGTTATACTTGTGCTTCAGAATTCACTTGCATTCTCATCAAAAACCAACAAACGTAAAGTAGAAGAGAAAAAGAAAAAGAAATGGAAAGTAAAGCAATGAACATAAGAAAAATATTTACCTTTATTGCTTGAAACAATGGAGGAAAAGAGGAAGGTACATCGGTGTCACTCTCAACATAGCCCTCTCTCTCTCTTATTTACATAAAAAGAATAAAAATCACAAAAAGAAAATAAAACCTAAATTACAACCTACAAGTTAGCCTAAGAAAACCCTAGATTTAGCTCTGTACTACGCTGGACGCCCTTCTCTGTTGCTCTGCAGGGGTATTTATAGGTGCAGAAGGAAGTAGAGTCCAGATAGAATTCTCCTGCGAAAATAGTTGCCTAGACTCATCCATATTACCGCGGAAACGCGGCTTTGGCCGCGTTTCCACGGCCAAGTATTGCTGGTTGGCCACGCGCGAAAGCGCGTGGCCTCCTCTGGTCCGTCCATCTGGGTTTATCCTTCTGGAAGTTGTATCCTGGCTCTTTATTTGAGAATTCGGGATAGCTGGGAAGCAAGTTACCCTAAATCCAAATCTTCCAATATCTTTTAACAACGAATTTGTTATCTTTGCACTCTCCTTCTTTGGCTTTATCCTCATCCTGCAAGCATTTAGGGTTGAATAGAAGTCTATCCTTTCCCTCTTCTTTTAGTATTTGCAACTTTTGCAATCGGTAATTACAACTTTGACATTTGATAATTGCAACTTTTGCATTAGGCTTGAACATGGGATTTTGGGCTTCTTTTAAAGCTTTATTCCTTATTTAATTAATTACTCAAGGCCTGCATACAATAAATAATAAAACATTAGTAAGTGTGCATAATTATAGAAATAAATATGAAAATGTGATAGTAAATGTATTGATAAATATGCACTTTTTACTACCTATCGTCCCAAATGCTCTACCAGCACCTGGTACGCTTTCGCTCGATCAGAAACCCGGTCTGTTGGATATTTTCAATTTGATTCTCAAGAAGTGATCACGCGAACTCAAAGGAACTTCATCCAGTAAGTACCAATTCAGTTCAATTCTTCGTCACAGTGAAGAATTGCTTAACCATCCAGAGGGTCAATTCTTCTAGGATGTCCAAAGCTGTTGTTGACGCCAGAGGAGCACTTCTTGATTTAGTCTCTACAATGGTGACAGAAGAGCTCTCAGAGACCAAAGGTGGTGCACTTGTCCTTTTCAAGAGTTCAAGTGCAAGCTAGATTAGAAGTTACCTCATTTCTGAGGTCACAATAAAAGATTCAGGAGTTGGAGTGATAACAGCTTCCTGTGTGGTAGTAATCTCAAGAACAGGATTCACCGCAAAAGCTTTCCTCGCTAGAGCCTTAATAAAGCAATCTTCTGCACCAATGTCTATGATGGGCTCCTCTGTTCGAGCCAGTATAGTATTCCTTACAGCTATTATGATCGTATTAGTGATAACTCTGAGAACAAGAATGGAAAGTATCAAAAGTGCTTGTATCTTACTAAGTCAAGGAGTCGAAGATGGCAAATCTCTCGGCAAAGTCTTCTAGTTCAGAGGATTCTCTGGCTACAGCTTCTATACTCATAGGGATTTCCTCAGTATTGATCTTAGAAACTTCTGAACCATCTGGTTGGGTCAGTTTCTCAATTATTTCAGCAATATTTGAGGAAGTATTGCCTTCAGCAGTAGTGACAACCTCTACAAATGTCATCCAAGCAGGTGTTAACACAATATCTATATGACTGACAAGAAAAGCATGGTGTAGAAGGAATACCCTCAGTGATAGCAGTTACTCCAAGGGGTAATTCCTTCTCTGGAGTACCCACCCACCCGCACCTCCTCTTCGGCT
>JAVJIF010014665.1:0-108400 GCA_038442645.1 Agave tequilana
GGAATGAAAATAACACGTGCCTAGATGCAAATGTCTAAAACTGTTTTAAGCATCCAATTTTCGTATTTTAGTTTTTAAAATTATTTACAGTGTACAGGTAATATAAAAATTAGCAACAGAGTATAAGAATATACAAAAAGTTACCCGACCACACAAGAGCAATTGTGGACTTCTGCAATGCTAAAACTTAACCTGCACACTAAAAAATAAAGAAGAAAAGTTAACAAAAACATGAAATCAAACCGTTCTCATCCCCGGCAACGGCGCCAAATTTGATCAGGGGAAAAAATACGCACAAAAAGTGTATGTTTTGAAATCAAGATTTAAAGTGTGTGTGTGCTTTGGCTTCCTCGATTCTTCCGTTATAACATAGAGGCTAAAACGAGTCGAATCCACAGGGACGGGAGGCGCTGAAGCTTTACCGGTTGACTCACGTGATTCCTGTGTGTTAAAAGTTCTTCAATGTTTAAAAGAATCAAAAGAAAAGAAAATAAAGAATGAAAAGAGAGGTACGGTGAAACACGAAGAAATGGTAACATAGAAGATAAAATGTTTGTGGTTTTTGAAAGTATTTCTAAAATAAAGTAAAAGATAAAGAAAACTCATGGCTACTAACTACTAATGACTCCACTAGCATGCTAACCTCTAGTGATAGTTGCCTCACATGTATCATTGGCCATCACTAGTCCTTAGTTCAAGAGGTTTACAAAGTATGACTCATATGTTAACTTTCACATCCAAATTCAACCAACAAGTGCAAGCTACACTTAAATCATCAAAACCCAATAAGGGTAGGCATGAAATAAATTAATGTTAGCTTGTTAGAGATTTAGATGTTAGAGTGTTAGATCCATCATCATGAGCCATCAATGGCTCTTGCAAGAGCAAGGCCAAGTAGAGGATATTAGATTCAGTGGATTATCAAATAAGAAGTTAGACTAGTTAGTAGTTAGTAGTTAGTTGCCATAAGAGAAAATTAGTTAACACGTAAAAGGAGTTAGATAAGAAAACAAAATAAGTTAAGAGAGCACCTTTCATAGATTGTCACCTTCTCTATACAAGCACTCCTGCTTCCTCACCATGTACCACTCTCTCTCCTATTACAAGATCTAAAAGAAATAGTAAATACAAAGGAGGAATAAGAAGAACCTAACATAAACTACCCTAAACTACAAAATAGAGATGAAACTACCCTAAAACATTGCATATCTTGCTGAAGGAGAACCCCAGGGGTATTTATAGGTAAAAGGCGGAACCAGGGTACTGTACAGAACCGCGCGTCAAATCTTGGCGCGCGGCTCCACAAGGGAGCCACAGAAACACGGCTATGGCCGCGTTTCGTGGCGATAGGGCGGCCGCCTGCTGCGCTGTCCTCTCTATCCCCTGTCGGCTGGATGTTTTGGTTTTGGGTTTTGGGCCCCTGGTTGTGACGAATCAGCTCTCCAAAGTCAATGGCAATATTTTAGGCCTTTAATCACCCATTAAATGGTGATTTAGGGTCTTCTTCTTCATTGCACACCATGAACCTAAGATCAAGTAAGCAAAACTTTATTAGCAGGATGTTATACCAAATAAATATGCAAATGTGATAAAAAAATTATGCAAAATTAGAGACTAATCACCTACCCTCTCTTCTTCCTCTCAGTGTGGGGTCCCCGGCGACTAATGTCGTCAGTGGCTACCCCTGGTTGACGATGCCTGGCTGACCCCTCTCTCCTTTTCTTCCCCTGCCTCTCTCTCAATCTTCCTCTTTCTTAATCTCTTTCTCTCTCTTTCTCTACCTCTCTCTAGATCTCCTTTCTCTATCTCTAACACTGTTTTTCTCTCTCCTGGCCATGAGCCAGGCCACGACCAGCCCAGCTGTGGCCTGCCTCTCCTCTCTCCTCTCTCTCTCTCTCTCTCTCTCTTATTCTCTCTATCCCGCCACTCTCTCTTCTCTTCTTATTTTCTTTCTCTAAAAATATATATTTTTAAAAATGGTGGCATGTGTACACATGATTCTTGGATCCCTGGATTTTGCTGCATTTTTGAAGACTTTTAGGCGAGTGTTATTGCTTTTCTGGGTTTTCTGCTTCGACGGGTGATAGTATTTATTCATGTAAATTATGTAATTTTCAGGACTATATATTTGTGTCGGTGGATTTGTATCTGTACAGTGGACATGTAGATTTGTACGATGTGTATCTTTGTGTCGGTGTGGGTGTGTACATATATATTGTGGACACGAGTACTGTACCGGATACTATATTGTATTGTTATGATGAATGATTGTAATAGCGTAATTAAATTCACGTATATGTACACTGCATGTGACGTGTTCTTCTACTGCTTTATTATCATGCATGGTTTACCCTTTTGGTCTCTTGGCCTCTGGGCTCTCTACTCGACCTTTTGACCATATTAGCCTAAGGGGTCCACACTCAGCCTCCGGGCTTCACCACTCACGGATAGTTCTAGTTATCATGCTTATACATGTGCTTGTGTGTATAATATATTTATGCAGGTACCAACTTTGCCCTCTGGTTCTATTAGCCTACGGGCTTCTGCCCACTTCCCAGGCTGACTACCCACCAAGTTATATCCGTTGCACCCTACCGGGTTTGGTGATAGCTACCGGGAGTGCGCTTAGACCTTATGGTCTCCTTACAACCCTTTGGGAGCATAGACTGTTAGGTCTTTTGGTCCCGCCTGGTAGGCAAGCCTAGTGCTCAGCACTTTACTGCTAACTCCATCTGGGTGTAGTTATGTCGTGAGCGTGGCTTTGTCACGGGTGATGCATAGCGGTTTACCGTCACCCACAGGCGTGCGTTAGCTTCGCCGCGAGCAGCAACCACTCCAAGCGTGATAACCTTTAGCGTTGTACACAAGTTTCGCCCTAGCTTGTTTTAAGCTTCGCTTGGGTGTTCGCTGACTTCACTTCTGCCTTGCTCAGCCTCCAGACTTCACTACTCTATTATAACTTAGTTGTTATCTGTTACTGTGTTTGCATGCATGTATTTGGTACTAACACCTCTGCAAGTACTAACTCTGCCTTCAGGCCAATAGTCCTTTGGGCTCTCGCCCACTTCCTCGAAAGAGGGAGTGCGTTCAAACCGGTAGGTCTCTTAGTTACGCCTAATAGGCGGACCTAGCACTTACCGCTTTATGCTAATTCTGTCCGAGTGGTAATACACCGTGAGCGCGGCTTCGTCACGGTGATACGGAGCAGTTTACCCTCCACTACATGGGTGTGTTAGCTTCACTGCGAGCAGTAATCATGCCGAAAGTGATGGCGTCTAGTGCTGTGCGTTAGCTTCACTCCAGCTTTGTTTAGCTCCGCTTGAATATTCGCTTACTTGCTTGCCGCTTGCCTGCTTGATAATTTAACTATACTCTTTTCTTGATGGTTGTGAAGAGTTGCAATCAATACTTATACTATTTTTCAAAACTTTATTATTTTTATGTACTCATAGTGATCTCCTATATTAGTATCGTTTTTCTATATTTGTACCGATCCCCTGTATCGGTACCATTTTCTGTATTGTATTATAAATTGAATATTGTTGTGCTACCACTTGACACCTGACATCTGCATGTTATCACCTGTCATGTTATTATTTGTCACCTACCACCTGTTATATTGTCACTTGACTTATGATTATCAATTATGAAAAATTTGTACGGTCCTGTTTATATACAGTGACCTATATCCCTAGTACTCAGTGTCTCTTATACTCGTAAGTTCCTGAACCTAACCTACTCCTGTTATTCTCGTAATTGATAGTTACATAATAAATTTATAAAAAGGACAACTTACATCAGGTAAGGGAGAAACTGATGGACTTCAAGTGGTGAATATGTTTGCAGTGGTATTAGTTATGTTGTGCAACTAAAACTTTCGGTTCTATCTGAGGGCCTCCTGGTGTTCCGAGGGGAGCGCTGGCTCCCTACCTCCTGTTATATTCTTGAATGGGCATACAATAAGACTCACCTCTTGTACACCTTGCGACCAGTTCTATAAATCACCAATGGAACACCCTGAACCGTGTCCCGGGCATGCATGGAACCCACTGTAAACATAACCCATTTGTTTCATCAATAGTTTCCAATAACAACCTCGACTTACTCATATATGGATGTATGTGGAATGGAACGTATGCATGTACACATACTTAGATATATGGGTCGGACGAGTAATAATAATAAGATTCTAAATAATAATTCGTCATGCTATTTTGCAGTTCAGATTGTATACACTCGGATTACGGTGAAGTGAGGTATAAGGTATATAGATGAAGGTTTTCTTATTTGGATTATTCCTTTGACATACTTATCTCAAGAAGCCATAATCTGAGCTTGTACAACTGGTTTTGCTTGTATTCAATATTATCAGTTTTATTGATTTCATCAGTTTATGATGTTTTCATAATTTCGGAGACAACTCAGATTATATGAACTCAGGATACAGTGATGTGAGATATAAGGTATATATAAGATGATTTTCTTATTTGGATTATTCTTTTGACGTACTAATCTCATGGGGTCGATAATTAGGTTTATAAAACTGGCTTTGCCATATTTACCTTACTTGTTTTCTCATTGCTTACTCTTATATGCCTGTGCTCATGACACAACTTTCAATGCATGCTTATGATTCAGATTTATTGATACATGTATGCATGTCCCTGCACATCACTTTGCACTCATCTTACTACTCGTTAGGGAATTTCTGACTCCCTTGGATCTGCATATCTAGATCTTGGAGTTTGAACCGTGATGGACTTCCTGTTGATTAGATTTGCTCAGCAGTAGCATCGTGGATCAGCGATAGACCAGTCCGAGGCCCTATCCTTCCAGACCCCCTTGCTCGTCTCTCGAGTTTTCCTTTTGTAACTCGTGAGCGCCTTTTATACTGTTCATAATTGTATATCTCTTTGTATTCTCAGATTTACACCTATTGGTGATGTAATATTCTTGTAATATTGTTCACATCTTGTGATAACTTTATAATTGTACTCATATGTTAAAATAAATAATGCACAATGTACTTTCGTACTCTGATTCTTATCTGTACCGATGCTTAGCGTATATACGATATTTCTGACCTGCATATATACGCCGCTGTTACATCTTCATACTCGCGGGATCGGGACGTTACAATAGAACTAAGTCAATAGCATGTTGGATGTCTCTAAGAGGTGGCAGCACATCAGGTAACTCATCAAGAAAATTATTCCTAAACTCATCTAACAAATTGGAGACATCATGGAAATGAATGGATGAAGACCTAAAAGTCATGGTGAAACCATTGCAGCTACGAAGACAAGGACAAATCTGAATTCGACACTTTCTTTCTCAAAATGTTTGCGGGTCAAGATTTGGAATTGTTGGGTTGGAGTATTACTAGCAGATGACTTATCTATAGGGCGGGTGCCAGTGACTGGCTTTACAGGTCTCAAAAGAATGGTCCTCTTATCATGTGTGAATTTATACATATTATTACGATCGCAATATTTCACAACATTATCATAGAAGCAAGATGACCTAGCAAAAGATGAGCAACATCCATAAGTAATACCTCACAGTAAATGTCTTCAGAATACGTTCCTATCTTAAGAGTGACAAGACACAGTTCCTTAATAGGTAAGAAAGTCTTATCTATTCAAGCTATCTTAAATGGATGAGGATGTGACTCTGTCTTAAGGAAAAATCTATCAATAACAGGCTTAGAAATCATGTTCATAGAACTACCTCCATCAATGACTATGTTACGCCCCGCTTCCCAAAATACACTGAAGCGGGGTCGCGATGAGAGTCAGCGATGTATATACGCAAGGAACATACCTCACGTATAGACGCAATGTAACAGTCTTAGTTTTTAATCACATCAATTACTATAATCATCATTTATACTTAATTATTCACATAATCTCTAAAAATTTCGACAGCATCTTCTCTGAAATATGGAGTCTGCCCTAATAAAATAACTCAATTTCGGCTAACATCTTATCAACATACAACATCCCACATAATATATAATATCATTTCGATTTGACCTCACCTATTTATAATTCTAAATTTTATCATATAATTTCATCTCAAAATCAATCAAATAAACATATACCTGAGAGCACTCCCTTTGATATAATATTCTAACATAAAATCAATTATAAGTTTTACTCAATATGAAAATTACAGTCATGCATATTTACCTTCATTAATCAACTATTTAATTGTTATTCTTTCTCATAAGTATACTACTATCTACTACTATTAGCACAACCCACAAATACTAATACAATCAGAGTATATATAAGGAGTCACATTCTACAGCAAATGCATGCATCATCTCAGGAGAACATCCTTGCAGCTTTAAGTTGGGCTTTGTCTTACAGGGTGAGCTCAACAGCTCAGTAAGTAAAGTCATTCAAATCAAATATACATTTTAATATCATTATAAATCATGCAGTTGAATATTTTTAAGAATAATCCCAATTATCTTCCTACTTATAATAAGTAGTGCAGCTTAATAGGTCTCTGATTCTTTCTATTATCTGAATACTTGTCTATGTATTATTCTGAACATACATGTCCTAATATTCACATATAATATCTTGTATTATATAATATCTAACCTGATTGTCTATTCTTATATTCACATAGAGATTCATCAATCACATTCACTTTAATATATATCACTTATTGACTTGATATAATATCATATAACATATTCGTATATCACTTATATTCAGTTCACAACACATTCGTGTTTTACGTATAACCCACGGTTACAATCACATCTCCGAGAGCTTAAATCTTACTTAGGTTAGATTACAATTCGTTATTGTTCTTACAATATACATATAAGATGCAAGACACTCGGATATTACATATCACTCATGGTAGTATCCAAATATAATCGTATGTTCATACATGATGAAACACATAACAATCATATCCATATACCAGATGTCATTAACAATTACATTCATATACCAGATGTTACAAACTCACACCATATATCGGGGGTGATAAACAATCCACACACACACACACACACACACACACACACACACACACATATATATATATATCAGATGCCACAAACAGTCACATCCATATACCAGATGTTATAAATATATATTCATGTATACTTTTAATTGACTAAGTAAAAAATCAAGACATCAAAATTTGTGTCAAGCACAATTCAATAAAAATAATAACAATGCTCCCTTCGATCACATCTGATTCAACCCGGTCCCTTCCTCCATTGTATTAAATAATAACAATACTCTCCTTCAATCACATGTGGTTCAACTCGATCCCTTCCTTCGATATATTAACTAATAACAATACTCCCTTTCGATCATCTCCGGTTCAACCCGGTTCCTTCGTCCTATATATTAATGCACACAATGCAATAAATGACATGCATGCATACAGTTAAACACCAATATGCATAAACAATTTCTACATATATACACATTCATTATCACAGACACATTCATAGACACACCGATATGTCATACACAGTCAAGTTTATATGATTTCACTTCTTAGTTCGTTATTATAATTTCAAGAAATTTTTATAATATCTAAGAGGCACTAAACACATATAATGCATACGGCTTAATGGTTATAGTATTCTACCGGTCAAATTCTGATTCTGTATTCGATCTTCCTAATTGTATTATTGATTCGTCTCTTATAAATTAGTTAATATGCAAAATCCATTAACAATTGCCCCTTTTATCACCAAGTAGACTGAATGTTGGTTATAACTGATATAAATCAAAATTTCTAATTTCTTCTGATACAAGTTAATAGTTACACAGCAATTCCTATGTCATATAGATTATCAACAAATTCTACACTATAATTACTCATAATTCAATTAGGGATTGATTTTAATTCTTTATTTGGTTCAGACCGGTGTTAACCTTAGATCCCATCAATACCGGTCTTAACACTACCAGTTTATTATCATCGTTTCTTGATCAGGTTAAAGGTAGTTAAACTAACTATAATTCATATTTTTAACAGTGTCTTAACCATGATTCGCAGTTACTAGCAACCACATAATTATGTTCTCAATTAATTCTACATGAATTCTATTATCATAATTATTTAGGATATTGTCTGATATTATGTATCTTAGTCAGTTCATCCCAACATTTGTCACCATCCATATTACTCTCAATTCATCAGTTATAATTTCAAGAAACTCTTACATTGTATATATACCAGTTATTGAAATTAGATTAGTATTCTTACTAAACCGTTCAATTGATTTCAAATCTCGTTCAATTTATTCAGTTTTGGTGTTAGTCCCAAATTCCATCAGTACTGATGTCACTACTATTGGTTATTATAACAACGGTTTCACAATTAACGAGTTTTAACTATTAATTCCTGAGTGATATTTTATTCTCGCTAAACACCATTTGTTTCTGTCCATTGCTAATTAGTCTAAATACTAATCTTAACCGGTGTTAATCAATGGTACCAATTTCTACTAATACTATCGTTAACTTGCACAACACTTTCCAATACTACACGATTTAAATCCTTAATTTCTTGGTCATGACCATTAGTAGCATTAAAATTTTAAAAACATAAAGTTCACAGCTTTCACAAGACCGAGGGAAAAACTATACTCACTTCATATGGAGATTGGGTTTCGATCTTAATATAGATATTAGTCTACTTAATCATATACATTCATCAACTCCATCGGTTACTCGGAGTTCAGTTTGTATGAGCAATTGTCTTGCTTGATAGGATAATAATAATTTCATATATTTTCGGTTACGGATTACCTTGCAACAATTTCAATTAAGGGTTCACGATAAATTTCAATTAAGTCTCTATTCACATAAGAGGTTCATATTCTTAGCCATACTTAGTTAATTGTTACTTGCCACTGGTTCTCATCGAAATTAAATATTTATTTAACAATTTTTTCGATATTCAACTAATCGGTCTTTACTGTCCGTATTAAATTTTTATTTTTATACGCGTATCAGTATTCAATTCATTTATTCACACACACATACACACTCACGCCATTCTTAGTTATCCGGATAAACACCTATAAACATATTTGAAAGTACACCTAGAGGGGATGAATAGGTGTAGTGCTAATTTAGGATAAATAATGTGGAATTAAAATTAATTACTAAACGCACACAATGTGTAACCAAGAGTGAGTCCGAATTTCCCATAAAAGACTTTGGAACTTCTCCTCACGATTCTCCTAAACTAAGAGCTGAGGTGCTTCAATAGCTCTCTTGATTGAACATAAATGTGAGCACACATACAATATCAAGCATATGAATATGAGTAAGTAAGCAACGCAAGATATAAAGAGTAGAGAGTTGAGAGATAGAAGATCAAATATAAACACAAGGATATGTTTCGAGGTTCGAGCTATTGATCTACATCCCAGCCTTCTCACAGAAGGATTTTACTATCCACTATTTGATCTTTCACAAAGGGATCTCCACCAAGAAATTATAAATACAAACAAGGAGTACACAACTCCAACTCTCACATCTCTATATAAGAGGGTAGGAACAAAGTAAAGAATGATTACAACTTGGTGACTCAATGATCACAAATAAGAACTTGGTGATCACAAAAGATCACAAATAAATTTTCTCACAATACACAACCTAGAGGATAGATTTGAAATGAATGGCTCAAGTATGTGAATAAACAAAGTGTTTGGAAAAGAAAACATAAAGAAAAACACTTGAAAAAACTCTAGAAAAGATATAAAAATTTAGAACAAGAAATTAGAATCCCACAACTTGTTTTCTTTGATTTTCTAAAACTTTGAAACAAAATAAGATATGTGATTTGAAGCTCTAAAACTTGCTTTAAAAACTTGCTGAAAACTTAGGAGAAATGAGAAAAATTGGCTCTCAAAAAACTTGTACAAAACTGGCCAAGGGAACCCATATTTATAGGGTTTCTAAAATATAGTCGTTGGGGGTCCAAAACCAGGCCTGACAGGCCTATCGGTTGACCGGCCGGTCGACAGGCCTGTCAGTCGAATTTTTGACGTTGGGCTGTCGATCGATCGTCCGATCGACTGTCCCTAAGGCACAGCCTATCAGTCGACCGCTCGGTCAATCGTGGCAAAAACCAGAGAGCAAGCTCTTTGAATCGGTCGATCGCTCTGCCGATCGTGGCCAAATCAGAGAGCAAACTCTCTAGATCGCTCGACCACTCAGTCGACCACAAAAGTTTGTGCACGTCGGTCGACCAACCGGTCGACCGAGCTTGGCTTCAGTCAACTATTCAATCGGCCGCCAGCAGCCCAGAACAAGGATTATAGGGTTGAAAATTTAAACTTTTAAATACTTATAAATTCCCATAAAATCTCATAAAATTCACAAAAATAAGTTCATATAAGTACTTTAAATACAAATATGTTTGATCAAGATCAAGGCATGTTACAAACAATTTGAACTATTTTTGAGGCATAAAATTTTAAGTTTTAAACAAAAATGGTATTTTCTAAAAACGAACTTTAAAATAAAAATCCGATTTTTCCAAACTTGTATAGATATAAAAATAAGATATTTAAAACACATTTGAAATATGATATGCATGGATAGAATCCAATACATATAGTAAATGATATATTCTTATTTTTTACACTAAATTCCAAAATAGGTTTTGATAAAAGCAAAACTTAAACACATGACTAGATATATCAAAATAATTTTTTCTAAAAATATATGAAGCAAGTATATGGATAAAATCTAATACACATATAAATCATGTAAAACTTCTTTTGATGAAATCTATTCATGAAAGCAAAAGGTGTATACTTGAAAACACAAACGGTAAAACTGAAACAAAATACTATTAAAACTTGTGTGTGTATACTTGAGTAACTCAAAGCTAAACTATCCTTACACAAGATCTAAACAATAAACAAACAAATTTAACCAAAGTCTTCTTGTCAATCTTCTTCTCCAAGATGACTCGATCCAAACTTGATTCAAATGAGCTTGACTTTTTTTAAGCTCTAGATGCGATCTTGAAGTGCGAACTCTTAAATCAACACGTCATAGATTCAAAACTCGACTTTGAATCCTTTGTTTAAGCTAAACACCTACTAAGATCTTGATCAATATCTGAAACTATATAAACATATGATCATTAGTAATTTAACTTCATAAGTTAGTCATAATCAAAACTAAGGTGAAGGGCCTTTGGGCTAACAATATTCGTCATATATCAAGTTCCATACTCATGATTCAAGTCATTACCATTCATTTGACATGCCCATACACATTTCAATACCATACAAAGTTTATCACTACCCCCTTATCATTATCATACACAATTCATTGTGTTTCCCATTCATTTCTCTACATGATCTATTACCTCATACATATCATGCTCACAAGCATATCTATGATAGCATATTCACATATATGCATAGAACATAATGATTAGTTGACATATGGGCTTTACTCACCCTTTAATGATATTCCTTATTCTAATAGATCAATATTATCAATATAAATACTCATTTTTATTATCACTTAATTAGAAAACTTTTAACTTTAGTGAGGACTTTCACTCATTGTTGTTAGATTTACTGATCTCCTGATCACTTGGTGTCTTATTCTAATAATATGAATGCGTTGTTCTCATCTCCACAAATCAAATAACTCCAGAAACATGCGAATCGGAGTCCGAATGGCTGAGATATTATCCGAATACCCACGAGATACGAAACAAAGTTAGATATGTAATAACTGAAAGTATACAGGGGGCTAATAGAAATTTTAATTGTTTAATTTACCAAGGGCTTAATTGAAATTTTACCTTTAATAATATAATCATAATAGGTTGGGTTCGGGTTTGACCCTAAACCCAAACCCAATATGGGTTGTTTTAACCCAACAACAGCAGCAACATGTGCTACCACCACCTGGACGGCCTCTGCTCAGTACTGGCGCACCCTGGACCGCCGCTCCCCTGCGCCTCGTTCGGCGCCCTTAGTCTCCACCAGAGCCCAAGAAGGAGAGGGGAAAAGAGAGATCAAGTGAGGGGGAGAGAGAAAAGGGAGGGGTTGCTCCTCCCTGGCACCACTCAGCTCCGCGCCGATCTGTCGTCGTGCCTCCGATGTCGCGCCGCCAGGCCTGGCCTCCCCTGGCCGGCCACCGGCCTTCTGCCACAATGAGAGAAAAAGAGAAAGAGAGGGGAGAGAGATGCTGAGAGAGAGTGAAAGTAAGCCAGGAGGGAGATATTATTCTCTCTCTCCCCCCACCACCTACTGCCCCGCCTACTCCCCACTTCCCATACCTCATCAATCAAATTTCAATTCATTTTATTTTCTATTTCTTTTTCTCCCTTATATCTCTAATCAATTAAAATATGAATACAATTGAAAATACCAATAGTTGGTATATAAATACAAGTATTCAACCAATGGATATGTATATATATCATCCATATATTTCACCTATTTTCCCATACTTCATTATTCAAATAACTTGATAAATAATTTTCAAAAGAATACCCAGTGATATACCAATTGTCAATTCTACAATAGGTATGATCCAAAATTCAGAAATATAAGAAATAAATAAGACTTAAAAGATCTGAGTGTCACCTGAATATCAATATGCGGTAATATATAGATATCAATATTTCTCATATCAATCGATCTGGTGTGATTGATAAAATTTCAATTCCACTCCAGATTCTCCAAATAAATTACTGAAATTCATTTCACATAGAGATAGTTAATTTAAAAATCATAAGAATTTATAAAAAAATATCAGTAACCCAATATTAATATATTAATTCAGGGTTTCATAACCCGAGATATTACACGCTAAGCCTAAATATAACCTGAGCGAGCTATATAAATCAATACTGAAAGCAATAAAGTCACTCTAATATGACATATAAATTTCTAACATATGATAATAATATTCTATGAATCCAGCCTATAGAGAATCAATAAAATCAATAGAATAAAAGAAAGCACGATAAGATACTAAGAATAGATGATCGAGCAAAGAGAAACTCCGGGCTCCTCGAAATACAGGTAATCCTCCCTGTTTGGACACATATATTGTATATTTGTCATTATATTCCTACATATATTTTGTAATAAATCTTGCAATTAACTTGTCTTAACTTCTAAATCATGCAGGATATTATCAGATAAGGGAGATAAGATAAAACTAACTAAATCAGATTCTGAGAGGATTTAAATCACAATTGAAGACCAGAACGTATCAGAAGGATAACCCCAGATCAGAGTCAGTTAAACCAGATTGTTGAATATTAAGTTAGTGGACTGAAGAGAACATCAGATCCAAATTCTAAACTAAAAAACCAACAGGAGATAAAGAAGAATCGGGAGTCAACAGACGTACGCCTCCCCGGATCTGGCCCTAAGGCCAGATCTTTGCCGCGAAAACGCATCCCAAGCCACATTTTGTGGCTATATGATGAGATCAAGGGGAGCATTTGCTCTCCCTATCTTCATACGCTCTCCCCTCCTTTCTTTTTTTCCTATAAATACTGGCTTTTTTGAAGAGAAACGGGAGGGCTGTAAAGGTTATGTTAAAGAAAGAAGTGTGTGTTGAGTTGTAATGCGAGATTGGATAGTTGTAAACAATAATTATTGAATAAAATTCAGTCTTCTTCCATCAAGATCGTGCACCCTTTCAATCTAAACTTTCTCTACTTTCCTTTATAATTTTTGTGATGCTATTCTTTTCTTTTAATTTAATATTCTACCTTATGCTTTCATTAACAATCTAGTACATGTCATATTCTCTTTTTAGTTACTAGTTCTTCCATTCTCTTGTCTTCAACATCGTTCGGAGGGGGGAGGCGTCAAGGCGATAATGAGGAACCAAGACTTGCATCGATTCCGGGCTTTATCTGTCTCTTTCCCTCTTCTCATTTTCCTTCTTCTTTCATCACTTTATTTACTTAGTCTTCGAATTGGTGAGTACTTCCTTTATTTTTTTACTTCATATTTCTAATGTCTAAAGAACTATAATTCTTAGAATAAAAAAACTCCAACCTTCATTCAAAGACTTTCCAACTAGATTAAGATTAGATTTAGACTTTCAATAACCAAGTTTTAAATAAGTCTCTGTGGATTCGACTCTCTTCTTGCCACTATATAATTCTCCTAAAAAGATTTCAAAGTAAGACTAGGTTTTTATTATTCGTTCATGGTTTAAATAACGATGGAAAATTTTACAACTTTCAAACCGTGAATAATTTTTGGCGCCAATGTCGAGGACTTGTGAAAAATCTATTTTTGAAAATCAACATTTAATCTTTGTCTAGTTTTTATTTTAAAGAAACTTTAAAATTCAAAAAAATCTTTTATTTATTTTCTTTCTTTTCCATCCCATAGAATTAACTTCAAAATTGTCTTTTTGCAGGAATTTTTCATGAACAAAGTGAAGATTTGCACAATAGGAAGGAGCTTGCTTTCTAATTGTGCTGCATAAATAAATACATAAACAAACAAAAATTGCCTGCTTCAGATTCATCAGAAAGGTTGGTATTTTTCTAACCCTACCTACGAATTTCCTATCAGTGGGGTTTTGAAAGTGCTTTTATTGAACTTGATTGTGCTGCATTAGTGCATTAGCATAAAAAGATCTTAAAAGCTGTCCCCCTCACATAAGGTCAAAATTTCATTGCTCATTTCTTGGCTCAAAAATCACGAACGTATATAGTTTTTTTCAAACTTGAACTAACTTAAAATAAATTAGAAATTGACCACTAAGATTTTGAGCTCATTAAGAGGATCTATTGTGGGAAGACTCCAGAGAACACTTTTCAGCTTTCGAAGAGAAACTTCCTTGTCTTAAAAAGGATGACTTAGCCATTACAGTATTGTCTAGTCTAAAGGAAGGACTGAATCGCTTGTTTGACGGGTTTGACCAAAAACCCACAATACTTCCACCCAGTTAGGAGTCATCTAATTAGGGAAAATTTTATTCTCTTAAGATTAGTGGTTTAAGATTGATTACCTTCAAATTAAGTTCAAGATAAAAAAATACTTGATTGGAACTGATTGGTTGAATCATCTTGTGTGCAATCTTATTTAGGTTTTAGATAAATCTTTCTTCAAGGCAGTACCCTGGTTCATGCGAAAGTGAGTTCATATTAAGGGTCGACTAGAATCCATTACTATCTCTGACCCTACTGCTAAAATGGGTGATGCAAATGAAAACCGTCAAATGACCTTAAAGGATTACATGTATCCTATAAGGTCCGCCCAACATTCCTGTATCACTTTGTCGGCCCTTACGACAAATTCGAGATTACATCCGGTATGATACAGATGCTTCCAGTCTTTTGGGGATTGACAAATGAGAGCCCAAACTAACATGTTAGGGAATTTGAAAATATTTGTGGGAATATGAAATACAATTAGATGACGAAAGAGTCCCTAAAACTTAGGTTATTCACCTTTTCCTAAAAGAAAAAGCCAAAATTTGGCTTCTTTCTCTCTAGCCTGGTTCAATTTTCACTTGGATAGGGTTAGAGGAAGCTTTCTATAGAAAGTTCTACTCTAAATAGAAGACTGCTTCTGTATGTCAAGCCCTTAACACTTTTCATCACAAAAAGGGGAGATGTTTTTCACATACTTTAAAAGATTCAAGAATCTTTTGCTTGATTGTCCTCACCACGGAATTGAAAATTTCGTTTGATCCAAATTCTATACGAAGGCTTAGACTACCAAAATAAGACCATGATTAAGTCCCTTTGCAATGGAACGTTCAACAATAAAATGGCCAATGATGCATGAGAATTTTGAAAGAAGTAGCAGAAAACACTCTATAATGAAAACATGTTAAGCAACCCATCACCATAACTACCACCAAGAAGGGTGGTATGCATATAGTCAACCCAATTTTGAGAGTGATGCCAAAATGACATTAGTAGTATGAAGACTTGAAGTTTTAGAAATGAGCAAAGGAGTTGAATCTTCAACTCCCGAACCATCTAAGCTAGGGTATCTCCCGTCTGTGTCCTTTGTGACAATCAAGACCATTTGGTTGGACAATACCTCGGGTTGCCAATTATAAAAGCCGAGCAACGAAATGTACTCAATATATTTCGCAAGCCTAACCTCAACGACAACCCACTCAGTGAAACGTATAATCCGGGAGGGTGGAACTATCCCAACTTTTCTTGAAAATCTTCTCAACGATAAGGATATGGTGGATCACCATACTTCCAAGGACCACCTCCTAGCAATCAATTTCACAAGGGAAATCAATACACTGCAACACCATCTGCCCCTCCTTATGTCCCTCCCAATCAAAAAAATCTTCTTTAGAGGACATGTTTTCACAATTTATACAGAGCTAAGCTCTAACTAACCAGAACCAAATCCAATAGAATCATACTACGTCTCAAGTAATAGCTAAGATCGAAGTTCAGTTAGATCAGTTAGCTGCATCTGTAGGAAGAAGAGAGACAGGATAATTCCCTAGCCAAATTGTGCCTAACCCAAAGGGACAAGATGTTCCTCAAAATGTTCCAACAAGCCAATTTGAAATTGGCTCGGGTTCAAACCATGAAGTCCAAACCATCCACACTTTATGCGGGCAATAAAGTGGACAACCAAGTCCAAGTTCTACCAAACGATCCAATGTTGAAAATATAATCAAGAAAAAAAAGAAAGAGATCTCTAAGGAGTCAATAAAGAAAGATGATCACATTGTTGTTGACAATCAAGCGAAATCCTTTGTGCCCAAAGCCCCATTACGTCAACATCTTCAAGTTAATAAGAAGATAAATAATTGTGAGAAAATTTTAAAAGTTTTCAAAAACGTCCAAATCAACATGCTTTTTGGATGCAATCAATCAAAATCCTTCTTATGCCATGTTTCTAAAGGAACTCACCATTGTCAAGAGGAAACTTATGTTCATCATGAAGCTGCATTTGCTACACAAGCATCCTGTCTCGTCTAGCAAACCATTATACAAAAATATAAGGATTATGGGAGTCCTACGATCACAGTTAGGATAGGAGATTAGGTTATGGACTGATGTTTGCTAGATTTAGGAGCAAGTGTAAACCTTTTACTTTATTTTGTATACAAACAACTAGGTTTAGGGGAGTTACAACCCACTAACCTTATATTATTTTTAGCAGATAGGTCTGTTAAGCACCCCAAGGGAATTATTGAGGATGTTATCTTAAAGGTCGATGAATTTTATTTTCCTACGAACTTTGTTATCCTTGACACTGAACCAATGACGAATCTCAGTAATCACTCTCCTATAACTTTGGGGAGACCGTTCATTGTTATCGTTGATGCTATCATTAGATGTAGGAATGGAGTCATGACCTTGGCACTTGGGAATAACAGTTGAGCGAATATTTTTCACACTAGTTCCCAACCACCAAAAATGGATGATCATGAGGAGGTCAACATGATTGATATTTCAGTCAGTCTCACTTTTGAGGAGTCTTGTTATGAAGACCCCTTGGAGAAATACTTGGCCCATTTTGGATAGAACTTTGACATTGATGAGTCTTTAAAAGAGTCAATGCATTGTTAGACTTTGTTCCTGTTATGTACACTAATCAATGGAAATTCTAGGTAGAACTCTTACCTGTATCAACATTTGTTCTTGTTCCATCAATCATCGAGCCTCCCAAGTGGAGCTCAAACTTTTGCCCGACAAATTAAAATATGCTTTCTAGGTGACTTTGAAACCTTTCCTGTGATCATTTCTTCTCATTTAGACAAGGACCAAGAAGAGAAATGACTAGATGTGCTCAATGAACATAAGGAAGTTTTAGGCTAGACCATAGCAGACATCAAGGAAATTAGTCCCTCTATGATAATGCACCAAATTCATCTCAAAGAGAATGCCAAAACCTCGAGAGAACCATAGAGGCTATTTTACCCTATTCTAAAAGAGGTAGTGAGAGCATAAGTCGTAAAACTATTAGATGCGGGTATCATTTACCCTATCTCAAATAGTCAATGGGTTAGTCCGGTGCAAATTGTGCCCAAAAAAGTCTGAAGCTACAGTTGTTGCTAATGAGAATAATGAGTTGGTTCCAACTCGTATTCAAACTGGTTGGCGAGTGTGCATAGACTATAGGAAACTCAACCCATAACTAGGAAAGATCATTTTCTTCTGCACTTCATCAACCAAATGTTAGAATGTCTTGCCGGTCACGCTTACTATTCCTTCCTTGATGGTTATTCTAGATATAACTAAATCTCCATTGCTCGTGAGGACCAAGAGAAAACGACATTCACTTGTCTGTTTGGTACATTTGCCTACTGTCGCATGCCTTTTGGGCTACACAATGCACCCGCTACATTTCAGCAGTGTATGTTAAGCATCTTTTCAGACATGGTCGAGCGATTCTTAGAAGTATTCATGGATGACTTCTTTGTCTTTGGGTCTGGTTTTAATGAGTTTATATTATCTATCATTGGCCTGGGTAAGATGTAAGAAAAGGAATCTAGTTCTTAATTGGGAAAAATGCCATTTCATGATGAATTTTGGGATTGTCTTAGGATACATTATTTCTGAAAAAGGCATAGAGGTTGACAAAACTAAGATAGAACTAATCTCAAAATTACCACCTTCAAAAACTGTTCGGGAGGTGTGATCTTCTTAGGTCACGCTGGGTTCTACCATCACTTTATTAAAGACTTTTAAAAAATTTAAACCTCTGTGTGACCTTCTAGCAAAGGATGCTACCTTTGAATTCAACCCTTCCTGCTTGGCAGCCTTTGAAAGGCTCAAGACCAAGTTAACCTCGGCACCCATCATCCGACCACCTGACTGAAATCTTCCATTTGAGATGATGTGCAACGCTTCCAACTATGCGATAGGAGTTGTCCTAAGCCAGCGACTAGATAGACTTTCTCATATCATTTGCTATGCTAGAAACACTCTTAACGACAACCAACTGAACTATTCCACAATTGAAAAAGAGTTGTCGGTGGTTGTTTTCACCCTTGACAAATTTTGTCCCTACCTGATAGGTTTAAGGTCCTAGTATACACCAATTATGCGGCTTTAAAGCACCTTCTCATGAAAAAAGATGCTAAAACTCATTTAATCTGATGGATCCTACTCCTACAGGAATTCGATTTAGAAATCCATGATAACAAGGGGGCTGAGAATGTTTTCGCGGACCACTTGTCTAGATTAGTGGTTGAATGTTTGTTTGACTCACTACCTGTCCCTAAGATATTTCCTAATGAGCAGTTAATGTTCGTCTCCCCTTCGACTGTTCTGTGGTATGCTGATATTGTGAACTACCTTGTGATAGAACAGATGCCTAATTCTTAGACTAAGTAAGAACGATTGTGTTCTTATCTAGAGTCAAATAATTCTTCTGGAATGAATATATTTGTTTAAATATTATCCCAATCAGAACATTCGACGTTGCATTCCTCACTCTGAGTTCAAGAACATCTTTTCATTCTGTCATGACCAAGTTTGTAGTAGTTATTTCAGTGGAAGAAAACTACTGCAAAAATTTTACAGTGTGATTTTTATTAGCCTACTTTGTTTCATGACACTCATGTCTACTGTCAATCTTGTGATTGTTGTCAACTATTAGGGAAAATAGCACAACTGAATGAAATACCATTAAACCCGATCTTAGTTGTCGAAATCTTTAATTTTTGGTGCATCGACTTCATGGATCTCTTCCCTATGTCTCATGGATATCAATATATCCTTATGGCAATTAACTATGTCTCTAAATGGATAAAGGTCGTAGCATGTAGAACCAAAGACAACAAAGTGGTGGTAAACTTCTTGAAACAGAATGTATTTTCTCGTTTTGACTTTTCTCGTGCAATCATTAGTGATGGTGGAAAATATTTTTGCAATCGTATACTTAAAGTTTTAATAAGAAAATACTGCATAAATCAAAGGGTATCCACCCCTTACCACCCACAGACTAGCGGCCAAGTAGAAGTTTCCAACCAAGCCATCAAGACCATTCTAGAGAAAACTGTGAATATCATTAGAAAAGATTGGTCCCTTTGATTGACTGATGCCTTGTGGGCATACAGAACTGCATTCAAGACTCCTAATGAAATGTCTCCATATATATTAGTCTATGGCAAAACTTGCCATCTTCCTATCGATCTGGAACACAAGGCATACTGCGCAATCAAGCGCCTAAATTTTGATCTGGACAGGACAAGAGAATCTAGAAAACTTCAACTCGATGAGCCTGAAAAGATAAAGAATGTTGCATATGATTGTTCAAAATGGCACAAGGACTATATGAAAATTATACATGATAGGGTCATAATTCGAAAGAATTTTCAGCCATAACAAAAAGTTCTGATTTACTATTCGCGATTACATCTCTTTCCGAAAAAATTAAAAACCCTTTGGATCGGTCCCTACATTGTTCATAAGGTGCACCCATATTGTGTAGTAAAGTTCCATAATGCTACGAATGATACTACTTTTTAAGGGAATGACCATTGTTTAAAGCCATACCGTGGGTATCTGAGCCCAGAAGTAGAGAAAATCTTTTTGGAAGATCCCGTTTATTATGATTGATCTCTATGCCTGCTAGGGATTCATTATTGTATTATAGTTTTTGTTTTTTCTTTTGTTTCACTTTTCAACTAGGCAATAATGGATGATATTCGCTCGTCCTCCTCAGGTACTATCTTCCTTCACATTCTTACGTTGGTATCATGCTATGCATCATTGAGGATAATGCATGAGGTAGGTGTGGGGAAGGGTTCTAACATAACATAAGTTTTCTTTTATAAAAAAAATTAGTTAAAAACTTTTTTAAAAACTTTTTAAAAAGAAGAACAATATTTTGACCTATTTTGTAGGAAATTAAGTTAATTTTAAGGAATAAGAGAATCATAATTAGGATTTCTTATACTTGGTCAAAATAAGATTATTTGTTTGATTTCTATAATTAGAAAGAAAAATTGAAAAAGTAATTTAGTCTTGATTTTTTTCTTTGATGAGATATGCATCCTTTATGCACTTACATACTTAGGGTTCAAAAACAAGGATTCTTATGCCTTATAAAAAAAGAGAAAGAATATATATATATATATATATATTTCAAAAATTCTCTGATTAAGCTGGGTATTTGTGCTTCATAAAGCATAAGTACTCACGCCTAAAAGTGGTCCATCTTATAAATAACAACTCTTAGTTTTGTGGCCTTATTTACTCGAGTCTTTAAGTCCTTGGGGTATTTTCTCACCCAGTGTCCTAAGACCATCCGGTTTGAGAGTCACCGATCTAAGACTTATTACATAGGTAGATTAGAAAGCCTAATAGAAATAATGGACAATACCATCAAAAATATGAAAAATAAGGTATAAAAGTTAGAGTTGAAGAACCCCGAGTCAAGATTTCACTATCACAAAGGTACATATGACTTAGGGTAAAGTAATAAACTAGATGAAAATACAGTTTAACTCCTAACCTTGATTAATAATAAGTTTTTGAGAAGAGACTAAGTTTAGGAATGAATAGTTTGGTATTCCTATAATTTATAGATTGCTTAATTCTTGAAAAAAATACTTCAAAATTTCTTTTCTTTTTCAAAATGTGTTTTTGAAAATATGAACACTTTATTTCTCTTTCTTTATAGATTTTGTGGGTGTAATCTACTGAAAACTCTCACGAGATAAAACTCGTCCTCTAGAGGTAACCTAGAGGTTTACGGCTTATTGCATATGTTAAGTGCAACCGTAATTCCTATGAAAGTGAGTTAGGCTAGCTCTATTGTTTTTCTCGAGGACGAGCAAAAGATAGGTGTGGGGGTGTGTTTGGACACATACATTGCATATTTGTTATTACATGCCTACATAAATTCTTTAATAAATCTTCCAATTAACTTGTCTTAATTTCTAAATCATGCAAAGATATGATAAGCTAAGGGAGACAAGATAAAGGCAACTAAATCATATTCTAACAGGAATTAAATCACAACTGAAGATCAGAACGCATCAGAAGTATAATCCCAGATCAGAGTCGATTAAACTAGAATATTGAAGATCAAGTTGGTTGACTAAAGATAACATCATATCCGAATTTCAAACTGAAAAACTAAGAGGAGATAAAGGAGAATCGGGAATCAACGAACGTACGCTCCCCCGGATCTGGCCCTAAGGCCAAATCTTTGCCGTGAAAATGCGGCTTGGGCCATATTTTCGCAGCCATGTGATGAGATCAGGGGGAGTGTTTACTCCCCCAATCTTCATACGCTCTCCCTCTTTTTTCTTTTTCCTATGAATATTGGCTTTTCTGAAAAGAAATAAACACGGGAGGGCTGTAAAGGTTATGTTAAAGAGAGAAGTGTGTGTTGAGTTGTTATGTGATATTGGAAAGTTGTAAACAATAATTTATGAATGATATTCAGTCTTCTTCCATCAAGATCGCGCACTATTTCAGTCCAACCTTTCTCTACTTTTCTTTATAATTTATGTGATGCTATTTTTCTCTTTTAATTTAATGTTCTATCTTATGCTTCATTAACAATCTACTGCATGTAATCTTCTCTTTTCAGTTATTTGTTTTTTCATTCTCTTGTCTTCAACATCGTTCGGAGGAGGGAGACGTCAAGGCGACAACAAGAAACCAAGACTAGCATCGATTCCGGGTTACATCTGTCTCTTCCCCTCTTCTTATTTTCCTTCTTGTTCCATCACTTTATTTACTTAGTCTTCACATCAGTGAGTACTTCTTTTACTTATTTTACTTTATATTTCTAATGCTTAAAGAACTTTAATTCTTAGAATTAAAAAACTCCAACCTTCATCCAAAGACTTTCCAACTCGATTAAGATTAAATTTAGATTTTTAATAACCAAGTTTTAAACAAGTCTCTATGAATTTGACCCTCTTCTTGCCACATATAATTCTCCTAAAAAGTTTCAAAGTAAGACAAGGTTTTTATTATTAGTTCGTGGTTTAAACAACAACGGAAAATTTTTCAACTTTCGAAACGTGAACACTCCCCAAGTACCTGATCGGTAAAAAATAGAACATATATGACCTAGATGTACAAATTCAGAAGAGTCAGAAAACTCTCAATGAGTGTGTAAAATGAAGGAAGGTGCACATGCATATTACGTGTGAACATACTATAATACTCTCATGAAATATAGTGAATAAGAAAGATCATAAATAAAACTAAGATTAGAAGATAGTAAAGTCTAATAAGGTGTCAATCAGCATATCACAAGTATTATGATAACATAATGGAATCAGTCTGTTATGCAATCATATGTCAGGTGTCTATCATAGCATATATATTAGGTGAACACAGTCAATTTCCGATACATTATGAAATATCTATTTTTATAATTATGTTAGTGAACACTAATTGCTACATACAGTAAACGCATCTCATACTACGCCTACTACACATGTCAATCAGGGTCTTATGTTATTGAAACTGATCGTTTAGAGACATTGTTTATGTTTTAGGAGGGTCCCGTACATACTCGAAACTATGGCCCAGATTCCTGGCGTTGAACCAGACCCTACCGCTAAGTAGCCACTAACAATAAACAGTACATAGTATCATTGTGAAACAGTAGAATAATAACAGATGAGATATCAGTCATCCTCCGGAACCCTACAGTGGAACTGTATTTTGGCTGTGTAACCTGTATCCTAGATCCAGCCAAAATACAAATGTTGTTTAATCTCCCAATATTAGTATAAGTTACTCAATTATATTGGTGTTTAAATTAAACAATATCCATGTTACCTAGATTATAGGGATAATACAGAGATAGTAACAGTAACAGTGACAGTGAATAGTAACAGTATCAGTATGAACAGTACATTCGTGTAAACGGTAAAACAGTAAAACAATATCATCGTATTAACAATATTTTCTCAGTAATTTTTTAGTAACATGAAAAATACTAATAACATGATATGTACTAACTCTATAATATGCAATCTCATTCAGAACTAATCAAGGTCCCATCCGTCTGCACTAGACTATATCAATAACTGATCCATCAACTTATAATTTCAATACAATCACTGTGAACATCAAAAATTGAATCCGTCGTCAAAGTAATCCGATAGAACAAATCACAGTTCAATAGATTAATAAATCAGTGCTCTCATTCTATCAGTACTCTAATCCTCTAAGTCATCGATATATCTATCCTCTAAGTTATTGGTGTATTCAAGTCTCAATAAACTAAAATATATACTCTAATACATCTAATCAAATTCTTACTATCCAATCCGATCAAAATCATCATACACTCTCACTTTCATCAAGGTCAATCACAAGATCCAGAGATCCAAGTAACAAATTAATTATATATATAAATCCACCAGGTCAGGTCAACCCAATCTATGCTAATTCCTCAACCCCAAGTCAATTCTACTCTAACACAATCCACTGACCAATCAAAATAACAGGAGATCCAATCTTTTAATAAAGATACATCCTATTTAAATAGATCCTCCATATCCAATTAATTCTTGTCTAAGTTATCACCAAATAAACAAGGGTCAAGTCCGAGAAATAATTCACATAAAATCCCCTCATTTAAGTTCGGTGCAAACTAATCAAATCCAAGATCTAGTCAGATTACAATCAAATTCCATCACTCCTAGGTCTGAATTCAAGTGTGAACTACAAAATAATAACAGATAAAATATTAATATCTCAGAAACAAACATCGAGTCCATATACATCTTGCATCAAGGATACATCTTATCCATTATCACCAAAATATCCCACGATATAACAATCTGTGACTAATACTCTACTGTAAATATATAAAATACACTATTTAACTAATCTGATCCACCTTCCAATCCTTAGTCAAACCATTCTTCCATCGTGTCCACTGATCCAAGTATCAAAAAATTTAACAAGTTCAAATATAAGTAATCATCAAACGTATATCTGATCTAGTATCACCAAAATTTAACTCTCCTATAGTATGATGATTAATAAACTAATAATCATTTGTTCCAAGTATAATCATAAGCATCAAAATATTCAAAATCAACAGTTGGTCTTTTCTTTTCTGAGATTTTCATTTCACTAATTTTCATTAAACCTTCCATTTGGTACAGTCCATCAATAATTATAATTTAATTATTTACTCAATACTTATATATAATATATACCTACATGAACTGTAACTAACATGTATGGATAATAATCGGACAAACAATAATTTAAATGGGAAATATAGTTCATTGAAAAAGACTAAATACCCATGATTAAATTGAATAATAAAATGCAGAATAATAATAAACACTCACATGAAATGATAATAATGAAATATACATTAAAGTAACCAAACAAAATGAACACCCACAATAAAATAAAATGCACAAATTAAATAAACTAATAAAGTGAACACTCACATGAAATATCGCGGATTTGGGTGTTGGTTGCTCTATTGGATCAGGTCTACACTGCACAAATTGGTCCGAATCTCCAAATTTCCTTGTGTGTCAGGTCCACTGCAAACACGAATCTAGGAACTGGTTCAGAGACAGGTTGGATTTTCTACAGTCGAGGAGTCAACTGTGCCACTAGCGGGTCAGGTTCGCATGATGGTAGAGGGTGCACTAACACGCACACATATACACAATAAGAGAAAGGGAGAGATAAAGAGTGAGATACTGAGAGAGAGAGAGAGAGAGGGAAACACAGAGAGGAGACACACATTCACACAGAGAGATAGACAGAAGGAAAGATATCGTGAGTGAGAGAGCACAGGCCTTAGCGGCGCACACAGGGAGGCGCGCTGAAGGAGTGGTGGTTGGAGAAAAGAACGGAGGAGGGTGAGTACAGGAGAAGGATGGTGCAGTTGTTGTGGATGGTGGAGGTGGCCATAACATGGAGCACGAGGAGGTGGTGGATGGCCTCGTGCTGGTGATACATCTCGGGGAGGAGCAGCTGCATGCGCGGAGGCTGCATGGCCGCGGTGGCAATCTAAGGAGGAGGATGAAGGTTGGATGAGGGTAGGTGATGGTAGTGGTGGGGTGTTGTAGAGCGAGAGGGGGGAGGTGCAAGGAGAGGCCGAGGGGTACAGGGTTTGGGTTGTGGGTACGGCTACGACGCGGAGGAGGAAGGCTCGGTGTTGTGGTGGGTTGATGATGACTTGGTGTTGGTGATAATGCTAGCGGCGGATTGATAGGAGGAAGGAGATAGGATTAAGGTTTGTATTAGGGTTAGGTTTAGGATTAGATTAGGATGATTATATATGAGAGAATTGGGTTTTGGGTTTCGGGTTGGGTTTGGGGAAATAGAAAAAAAATAATAATGATACCTAAGAATACATAATAATAATATTAGTAACAAAACTAGTAGTAATAATAATAATCAATACAAATAATAATACATAATTATAACAATAATAATAATAACAATAATAATAACAAATACTCATAACAATTAATAATAATGGTAATTATAATAATATATAAAGTCAAATTAATATATAATGTCTCAAAATATTTTGTATATATAATAGTAGTAATAAGTCATAAATCAAGTTAATTAATAATAATAAAATAGTAAGTAAATTAAGAAAATATAAATGTTGTATTATTTAGTAGGGAATATTACAGACTAGCTTACATTATTTTCCTTTATAGGAGCGAAAGTGTGAAAAATACTAGTGCATTTTCATGAATTACAATCATTGGGGGGTGGACAAAATGCATCTCATCACTAAAAGATAATCCTCGTCAAGGGGGAAATCATCCGCATACATCACAGAAGGATCCTCATCATATTTGGGCTCTAAAGGTCCATCAGTAACAGTTTATCAGTTTGCTCAAGAAAACTATCATCCTCACAATCAATAACTAAAGCATGTTATGGATAATAAGAAGCTATGTGACCTTTGGCATAACAATTGGTGACACGTAACTTAAAATGCAAAAGAGCAAGCACTAAACGAAGCAGGTGTTGTAGTCTAAGCCAAGCTAGTAGAAAAGACACTAGGAATAGACCGTAATGGTGATGCAGTGTTGACAGTTTGGGTACTAGGGTGAGACATAAGAAAGGTGCTAGGGCGACTTGAACGAGCATTAGGATTGAAAGGAACATGCCTAGGAATAACACGAAGGTACTTCGCATAGCTTTTTGATAAGTGACATCTAAGAAATAGAGTGGGTGGACTTTAACTTCGTGCTTAATATCTGTTCTTAAACCATTAACAAACCTAGATAAAAAGAAGCCTTTGTTTTTCATCAACCTCACATCGTAACATCAATGCCTCAAATTGAGACATGCACTCAGTGACAATGGAGGTGTTTTGCCTAAGGTTAAGGAATTGAATTGATAAATTATCCGTGTAGCAGATTGGAACATATTTTTCTTCAGTATATCTCTCATTTAATCTCTTGATAAAATTGGTGGACGATGCCTAAGGTCAACATCACGCACAATTATTTTTCAAAAAAATTTTACGTTGCCTACTAACTTAATCCTAGCCATACTAATACGCTAAGCATCAGACATGTTGTACCACCCAAAATACTCATCCATCTTATCTAACTGATCGGTCATATATATTGCATATATATTATCACATTATCACATTTATTATCTAATAAATTCTATTAGTAAAGTCTTATTTTTCTTTATAAAATGCAGGCCCATTGCAAAAGGAAAGAGAATAGAAACGAGCCCAAAACCCCATCAAATTCTGATTTAATTCAGAATTAATTCAAAATCAGAAAATCAGGACAGATTATGGCAAATCAGGGAGGTTGAAAACCGGTTAATTTGGTTCCATCAGAATTCAAACCGGTTAGCTTGAGAATCACCAGAGATCAGATCCGAATCAGAGACAAACAGCAAATCTGGTCAGACCAAAGGGGATAAAATCACACGCCAACTGAATCCCCACCAGGATGTGGCTATTTGATCACATCCTGGTCGCGGATCCGTGGCCAAAGTCGCAGTGGAGATAAGGGGAGCATTTGCTCCCCTTATCTCCTCACTCCTTTCCCTCTGGGTTTTTGCCTATAAAAGGCAGGGTTTTGTACTAAAAAAGGGAGCGAAGACTAGGATTAAATTTCTTGTTCATTTTTAAGGTTTAGGTTCTTTGTTAGATAGTATAGGGAAGTTGTATCTCTATTTTTTAATTTGTAGTTCAGTCCAAATACCAGTGAGAGAGAGGAATAGAGTGATTGTTATCTGAAGATTGAAGTGACATCAATAAAGGTTCAAAGTGTCTCTTCTTCTTCTCCAATTCACGGGTATGTCTTATTTTGTTTCCATATCTTGTTTTGCATTATTCATGAGTAGCTAAACTTATTTTCTGGGCTCACTAATTAATCTCTTCTACCTCCTTTCTCTCGATTGATTTTTCTGAAAGCGGCTCTGTTGAATCATAATAATACCTGAGTTAAACCTTATTCTTGAAAGCTCATGAGGATGCTTTTCTTTTAAACTTGGATTGTCAAAACACAAATATCTTTAAGATATTTTATTCCATACTTGCTTCTTCACTCTTGATGGTTTAACATTCTCTTTTTAATGATGTGTTAAGAAATGCCTTAAGATTTAAACCAAAATCATCTTATTTGTTTTACTTAGACATTAAAAAAAACTAAAGGTTTTTGCCTACGATAAAAGTGATGCACTAAAATATTCTTGAGATAAGTAAGTAGTTGTGTAAAAAATTAGTGAGCTCAGATCTTTTCCTATATTAAAAACAACCAAACAATCTTCATCATTTTTTATAGATCACCTTTTCCAAGGCTTCTTTAAGTTTTAAGTTTTTCTTTAAATCATTTCCCTTCTCTCCATTCTCTTTTTAACTAAAAAAACACCATTCTTTGCTTTCTAAACAAAAACACCGAAAAGCTTCTATCGCATTCTTCCTCGTGGACACGATCCATTAGCCCAAAGCTACACGGTAATTCTTATCACTTTCATTTCACGATCAATTTTAGGCGCCGTTGTCGGGGAGGGAACGGTGTATTTGTTTTTTAACAAGTTTAGTGTCTTATTTCAGGGACGGCAAGATTCAGATTTAGCACTCAAACTTTGCAGGAGAAGACTTGCAATTCTGTGCCCATACTCTCAAAAGTAGGAAACAGAATTTCAAGAAATTGCAGCGCAAGTTTGAAAATTTGTGGACTACTAAAAAACTCTTTTTTGCAGGATATATTTCTTGCAAAAATAAATTTTTTTTGTGATTATTCTTGCTATATCTGATATTCACAATTCATGTTTTTAATCTAACAGTAATCTGAGTGATTGTTAATTGTTTAAAAAACGTTTAGACTTGCATTCTAGGCATTTATCTAATTACGTTTATTTTATAATTACTGTTGAAGATAGCTGGAGACAAGGTACGTATGCATAGCATATAGTTTAGGAAACATTCTTGGGTGATATTTACTTTTAAATGTTACTTTTCTATGTCTTGCACACTTTGCACAATCAATTCTAAAGGCAAAACCCAAATCAAGATAAGGCGGGAAAGTCATTACCCTTCCTTAGCCCACAAATCATCTCCAAGCACGCACAACCTAAGCCTAAGTAAAATCTGATAGACGTGACCTTAGGGACATCTCGAACTCACTAGGAGATTATCCTAGGAGGGCAGGTGTTAGAGTTTGACTCCTGCCAAATTAGTGTTTAGGAAAGGGATTGAGGGGCGAAACTCCGAAGGCTGGTGGTTTGGCTTAATTAGGCCCGTCACTTTTGTGCGGATACCTCCCACCAATCTTGCCCTGACCTGGCTGATTAGTTTGTGGTCAAAGTCTGCATTATACCTCCTGTGGACAATCAACCAGTTAGGAGTTATCTAGGTCAAGGTTACCTTAGACTAGGCTTGGTTGTTTTCTCTTGTTGACTATTGGTGAACTTGTTTGTGATTGTGTTTGTGTATGCAAGTGTCTTCAAGAGACCCTAATTCATCTAGGTTAACTAGAAATACATCACCACCCAGGTTCGAACCAAGACCAGATTTGGTTATGGCTCAACCGACATCTTTGTAGGATAGGTTCTATCCCATTAGAACCTCACTTTCATCCTGCATCCAACTTTCATCGGTTGATGAACACAAATTTGAGTTTAAGCCACAGTTCATCAACACAATCCCTAAGTTCCATGACTTAGAGTCCGAAAATACTTATTTCTTCATAAGAGAATTTGAGGAAATATGTTAATGATGAAAATCTCATACCTTGCAGATGATGCTATTAGGTTGAGATTTGTCCCTTTCGCTCTTAAGGACTTAGCCAAGAAATGGCTATATAGCTTAATGGCCTGCTCTATCACATCCTGGGATGGTTTCATTAAGGTCTTCTTAAAGAAATTATATCCAATTTATAAGACCGCTCTCATTAGGAAAAACATCATACAGTTTAAGTAAGAACCTAGTGAACCATTTTGGAGGTACTTTAAACGCTTCAAAGACCTTCTTATCCAATGTCCTCATCATGGAATAGAGAAATGGCGACAATGTCAAATTCTTTATGACGGTTTAGACTACTAAACTAAGACCCTCTTAGAAAGCATGTGCCAAGGGGGATTCTTGCAGAAGGATGAGAATGAAGGATGGGATTTATATGAGAATCTAGCTGAAAAGACCATCCAATGGGAACCAACTAGTGAAAGCTCTAGGAATTCAAACTCCATCTCTTCAAAAGGAGGTCTCCATTCAATTGAATCATCCATAGCTAACAAGAAAAAGTTAGCTAACCTAGCGAGAAGACTGGAAGCTTTAGAAACTAAGGAACCATGCCAGTCAATCAAGTCAGCCCAAACCAAATTCCAACTCCGGGCTGTACTTATTATCAAGTCATGAATCATGTGTTTGAGGAGTGTCCTGTGCTTCAAGCTCAACAACACTTTTCAGAACTAATGAATGCGGCCTTTTAAGACCGAACAATGATCCTTACACACCAACGTACAATCCTAGCTGGAGAAATCATCCAAATTTCTTATGGAGCTAACACAACAATGACCACCCATGATCGAACCATGCAAGCCACTTCTATCATTCCAATAATTCTTCCAATCATCAACCCCACTTTCCAAATTACCCTCACAATTCTCCAACAATATTTCAAATTATCAACAAAACTTTCCCAACCAAGCTCCGCCATCTTCCTTCCAGAATCCTCAACTTGAAAGAAGAATGACTAATTTGAGAGAAATATGGAAAGGTACATGAAGAATAAAGATTTCTCATGCAAACAATACAGAGGCTAGAGGGTCAAATGAACCAATTAACCAATCCACAGAATGAGAGGCAAAAGCGTACCTTACCCAGTCAACCAATTATAAATCCTAAGAATTCTCAACAAGCTCATTTGGCTGAAGATCAATCATTGAATCAATGTAATGTTGTTCATACATTGAGGTCAGGAAAGAAAGTTGATAATCAAGTGTCAACACCACCCAATCCCAGTCAGCACAATCACATTCAAGCGTCCACCTCATCTAGTCCCAATCCTTCCAAATCTGACGAATCTGAAACAGATAAGTCAACCCGTCAGGTGTACAAGCCTATAGTACCATTTTCTAATAGGCTAAAGAATAACAAACGAATCAAATATGGATAATTGATATCTTCAACCAAGTGAAGATAAATGTGCCACTCCTTGATGCCGTCCAACAAGTCACATCCTATGCAAAATTTCTTAAGGACATGTGCACCAAGAAGAGAAAGACTAATGTACCCAAGAAAGTCTTCTTAGCCACTAATATTAGTGAGCTACTGTCGGGTCCGATCTGTCAAGTACAAGGATCCGGATTGTCCCACCATTGCCTGCACTATAGGACAAGCGAGATTAGTCACGCACTTTTTTGACTTTGGAACGAGTATCAACCTACTTCCATTCTCAGTTTATCAACAACTCGGGTTGAGCGATCTTAGTCCAACTCGAGCCACAGTCCAACTGGCTGACCGTTCTATAAAAGTTCTAAAGGAAAAAATAATGATGTCCTTATCCGGGTCAGGGAGTTTATCTACCCAGTTGATTTCATAGTTCTTGAGACACAACTTGTATCCAGTCCTAGGGCTCAAACTCCTGTTATCCTAGGGCACCCATTCCTTACTGCTGCCAATGCTATTATTAATTGTAGGAATGGGTCTATGAGATTAACCTTTGGGGATATGATTAGAGAAGTCAATGTCTTCAACCTAGAAAAATAACCTTGTAAGATAAGAGACCAAACATTTGACGTAAACTTTGTTGAAAACATTTGTGATGAAGAAAGTGAATGTATAAAGAATGAGTCTCTATTTCTTAATGAATTGTTTAAGAATGAATGTGATTATCTTAATGAGAAGGCATATGTCTGAGATCCTAATTTTAGAGTACCCTTTAAAAAAGGAAAATTTGATTTGAATATTTTCACTTTTGATGAGCTAACCAATAATATATCGCATGAGAATATAATTCAAGAACCTCCGATTGACATACTCTTTGAAACCTCTTCAAAGAAGAACTCATGTGTTTGGATGAACCAACTAGGGATATTTGGTTAATTACACACCTTCAGGGGAAAGTGTGTGACCTAAGTTTTGAAGAGATGTATGGAACTAAGTTAGAATTTCTAGGCATTCATAGTGAGGAAGTTCCAACTGAGAAGTATGATGGTGATCAATTTTTGAATAATGAATGTAAAAATATGAGGAAGAAAAATCTAAAGAAGGTGAGACTGGGGAGGAAAAGAGTTAAAATGACAAAAAGATTGGCCTCCCCACTATGCCCTATAAAGAGGACCATTGGAATGATGGGAAGAGAGGTAGAGGGATGAGACCGAAAAAGATCTAGGTGTGCGAGAAACTTGATGTTGTACATATTTTTGTATAGTATATGCACCTCTTTTACATTCCTTTCATGCATCTATATATTTCTTTCATATTTTGGAGACAATGCATGAGATAAGTGTGGGGGAGGGCTCTAACATGACTATATAACTAAAAATTAAAAAAAGAAATATAATATATATAAATCTTTTGAAAGATAAGAACAATATTTTGATATATTTTTTGTAAGAAATTAAGTCAATTTTAAGGAATAAGAAAATCATAATTAGAATTTCTTATACTTGGTCAAATAAAATAACTTGTTAGATTTTCAGGGTTAGGAAGAAAATGATGAAAGTAATTTAGTCTTGATCTTTACCTTGAAGAAATATGCACACTTTATACACTTACACACTTAGGGTTCAAAGACAAAAATTCTTATGCCTTATTAATATATATATATATATATATATATATATATGTAAATCTAATTATTGATTGCTAGGTGTTTTGGCCTAAGCAAGCCTTGGTATTTATGCAAAAGATAATTAGATTAGTTTGAAAAAATATATATATAAAATCCTCTGATTAAGCTGGGTATTTGAGTTTCATGAAGCATAAGTATTCACGCCTAAAAGGGGCACATTTTATAAATAAAACCCTTGATTTCGTGGTCTTATCTGCTCGAGTGTTTAAGTCCTTAGGGGTGTTTTCTCACCTGTTGCCCTAAGACTATCCGGTTTAGGTGTCACCGACTAAAGGCTCGTTACATGGGCAGATTAGAAAGCCTAATAGAACTAAGGAATAATACCACCAAAAATAAATAAGGTATAGGAGTTAATGTTAAAAACTCTTAGTCAAACTTCACGGTCGCAAAGGTGCATATGACTCAGGGTAAAGTAATAGACTAGATGAGAAATACAATTTGACTCCTTACTTTGATTGCTGACATATTTTTGAATAGAGACTAAGCTTAGGAATGAAAATTTTGATATTCCTATAACTTATAAATTACTTGAACTCTTACATATATATTTCAATATTTTCTTTCTTTTTTAAAATGTTTTTCAAAAATACTAACATTTTTTTCTCTATCTTTATGGATTTTGTAGGTGCAATCCACTGAAAACCCTCACGAGACAAAACTTGTCCTCCAGGGGTAACCTAGAGGTTTAACGGCTTATTGCACATACTCAGTGCAATCGAGTGACCTGCGAAAGTGGTCTAATAAGTGATTAGGATTAGTTTTGATGTTTTTGCTTGAGGGCGAACAAAGGATAAGTGTGGGGGTGTGATCGGCCACATATATTGCATATATATTGTCACATTACAACGTTTATTTTCTAATAAATCCTATTAATAAAGTCTTATTTTTCTTTATAAAATGCAGGCTCATTGCTAAAAGAAAGGGAAGAGAAACGAGCCCAAAAGCCATCAAATTCTGATTTAATTCAGAATTAATTCGAAATCAGAAAATTAAGGCAAATTATGACAAATCAGGGAGGTTAGATATCGGTTAATTTGGTTCCATTAGAATCCAAACCGATTAGCTTGAGAATCACCAGAGATTAGATTTGAATCAAAGACAAACAGCAAATCCAGCCAGACCAAAGGGGATAAAATCAAATGCCAACTGAATCCCCACCAGGATGTGGCCAAGCACATCCTGGCCGCGGATCCATGGCCAAATCCGTGGATCCGCGACCGTTTGGAGGAGATAAGGGGAGTGTTTGCTCCCATTATCTCCTCACTCCTTTCCCTCTGGGTTTTTGCCTATAAAAGGCATGGTTTTGTACTGAAAAAGGGAGCGAAGACTAAGATTAAATTTCTTTTTTATTTTTAAGGTTTAGGTTCTTTGTTAGATAGTATAGAGAAGTTGTATCTCTATTTTCTAATTTGTAGTTCAGTCCAAATACCAGTGAGAGAGAGGAATAGAGTGATTGTAATCTGAAGATTGAAGTGACATCAATAAAGGTTCAAAGCGCCTCTTCTTCTTCTCCAATTCGTGGGTATGTCTTATTTTGTTTCCATGTCTTGTTTTGCATTATTCATGAGTAGCTAAACTTATTTTCTTGGCTCACTAATTAATCTCTTCTACCTTCTTTCTCTCGATTGAGTTTTATGAAAACGACTCTCTTGAATCATAATAATACCTGAGTTAAACCTTGTTCTTGAAAGCTCATGAGGATGCTTTTCTTTTAAACTTGGATTTTCAAAACACAAATATCTTTAAGATGTTTTTATTCCATACTTGCTTCTTCGCGCTTGATGGTTTAACACTCTCTTTTTAATGATGTGTTAAGAAAGGCCTTAAGATTTAAACCAAAATCATCTTATTTGTTTTACTTGGACATTAAAAGAAACTAAAGGTTTTTGCCTACGATAAAAGTGAAGCACCAAAATGTTCTTGAGATAAGTAAGTAGTTGAGTAGAAAACTAGTGAGCCCAAACCTTTTCCTATATTAAAAATAACCAAACAATCTTCATCATTTTTATAGATCACCTTTTCCAAAGCCTTCTCTAAGTTTTAAGTTTTTCTTAAATCACTTCCCTTCTCTCCATTCTCTTTTCATCTAAAAAACAAACATCATTCTTTACTTTCTAAAAAAAAATACCGAAAAGCTTCTATCACATTCCTCCTCGTGGACACGACCCGTTAGCCTAAAACTACATGATAATTCTTTCACTTTCATTTCACGATCACTAACCAATCTAGAAAGATGATTAGTCTCTGATCTTGCATAATTTTCATCACATTCTCATATTTATTTAATATAAAATTCTGCTAATGAGGCTTTGCTTGCTTGATTCTTGGTCCATGGTGTGCAATGAAGAAAAAGACACTAAAACACCATTTAATTGGTGATTAGAAGCCTATATCATAGCCATTGACCTAGAAGAGCTGATTCGTCAAAATCAGAGGCTTAAAATCAGAAACCGGGAGCAGAAGCTGACAGGGGACAGACGGGACCGCGCGCGGCTCGAAGCGCCGCGCACGCGGCCCTAGTAGGGCCGTGAAACGCGGCCTATGCCGCGTTTCCGCGGCCGTACGGCCGCGGCCCCGGCCGCATTTTGGGCCAGAGGTTGTCCCTTGGCCCCCCTCTTCCTTGGTATCTATAAAAACCCCCTGGGTTCTTTAGTTGGGAGATATACAGACTTTAGGGTAGTTTTCATTTCCATGTTGTAGTTTAAGATAGTTTAGTTTAGGTTAGTTCTTCTTCTTCCATTGTATTTTCTATTTTGTAGATCTTGTAATAGGGAGAGTGAGTGGTACATGATTGGAATGCAAGAGTGCTTGTAATAGAAGGTGACAATCTATGAAAGGTGCTCTCTTTACCTCTCTATGTTTTCTTCTCTCTAACTCCTTTTACATGTGTAGCTAGTTTTTCTCTCATGGCAACTAACTACTATCCACCAACTAGTCTAACTTCTTTTATGATAATCCACATGAATCTAATAGCCTCTACTTGGCCTTACTCTTGCAAGAGCCATTGATGGCTCATGATGATGGATCTAACACTCTAACTTCCTAACTCTCTAACAAGCTAACATTACTTTATTTCATACTTACTCTTATTGGATTTGATGATTTAAGTGTAACTTGCACTTGTTGTGTAGAGTTGGTTTGTGATGAGTTACATATGGGTCATGCTTTGAATAGCTCTTGAACCAAGGACTAGTGATGGCCAATGATACATGCGAGGCAACTATCACAAAGAGTTAGCATGTTGGTAGAGTCATTAGTAGTTAGTAGCCATGGTTTTCTTTCTTTATCACTTATTTTAGAAATATATCAAAAACTACAAATACCATTCTTTTCTATGTTTCCCACTTCTTCGTATGTCACCGTACTTCTTCTTTCATTCTTTATTTTCTTTTCTTTCATTCTTTAAAACTTTGAAGAACTTTTTAACAAACACGTGAATCAACCGGTAAAGCTTCTATCGCTCCCGTCCTTGTGGATTCGACTCGTTTTAGCCTCTATACTATAACAGAAGTATCGAAGAAGCCAAAGTACACACACTTTAAATCTTCATTTCAAAACATGCACTTTTTGTGCACGATTTTCTCCCGATCAAATTTTGGCGTCGTTGCCGGGGATGGGAACGTTTGATTTCACATTTTTGTTAACTTTTCTTCTTTGTTTTTTGGTGTGCAGGTTAAAATTTTAGCATTGCAGAAGTCCACACTTGCTCAAGTGTGGTCGGGTAACTTCTTGTACATTCATATACTCTGCTGCTAAGTTTGTTTATATTACTTGTGCACTGTAAATAATTTTAAAAAGTAAATATAGAAATTGGATGCTTTAAAACGGTTTAGACATTTGCATCTAGGCACGTGTCAATTTTAATTCCAATTTACTGTATTTTATTCTTGTGTTGTTGTGATATTGATAAGAGGTGTACATATTGCATTGCATATAGTTAGGACAAACACTTCAGTGATTTAATTGCTTTTTTGTGTTCATTCTTATCTATATTGCACACTTGCACGAATTTAACTTAAGGGCAAAACTCAAAATAACATAAGGTGGGGAAGTCATTACCCTCCCTTAGCTTAAAAATCACCTCCCCACTCACACAACCCAAGCCTAATAAAAATTGCTAGACGTTGGCCCTAGGGACATCTCGGACTCATTTAAGAAATTGACCGAAGGGAAGTTGTTAGAAGTTGACTCTTATCAAATCGGTGTCTAAAGTTGGGGATTGAGAGGCGAAACCTCGAAGAACAGTGGTTTGGCATAATTAGGCCCGTTGCTCCGGCACGGATACCTCCCACTGATCTTGCCCCTACCTGACCGATTAACTCGTGGTCAGCTTCTGACAATGTACCCCCCGTGGACAGAGTAACCATTAGGAGTCGTTTAGGTCTAAGTCAAACCTAGCATAGGCTTGTTTTCTTTTTCTTTATCTTTGTTTGTTTGTTTTTTTTTCTTTTTTGTATATTGTGAAATAGATTTTAACAACAATAATTCTTTCAATCATGATATAAATACATATTTCACTCCGACCTCATTTGACTCAGATAACTCCAACCCGGCTATGTACAACATGAACCAACCATATATGCCGAGTTGGGATTATCCGACTCAATATGACCCATATCCTCAATCATATGACTATAGTTTTCAAAATTTTCAACTCTTCACAGAGTCAATGGGGATTCACCTCCCCTGAGTCAAATTTTCAACCGCCTTGTCCACAATTTTCACAAAATTATTCCCCGATTTTGGTTCATGTACTCCTTTTCCTGTTCCACCAACCGAAGAAAAATCTGATTTGGAAAGGAGTATGGAAGAGTCCCTACAACAAATGTAAAATTTGCTCAATTCACAATCCTTCCCACATCAAACTCCACATACTCCTTTTCTAGAGCATCCAATTGAAGAAGCATCTGAGCTAGAAAAGCGTTTGAAAGTCTTTTGTGAAAGAATGCAAAACATGTTGGACTCATCATCTCAACTAAATTTTTAAGAGTTCTACTCATCTTTTCCAGTCTCACCTATTCAAAATGAACAAACTTCAATACTGGACTTGAGTATGAAACCCTTGCGTGAGTCCGAGCAGCAACCGCAAAATCCGATGAACTCACAATTTCATCACAATTTTCAAAATCAACTTCCATACTCATCTTTTCAAGAAGAACCAATTGCAAAGAGTATTGGAGACATGATTCCGAATCCAAATTCTGTACACGGCCTATCAGTAGGTTAGACTCACTTATGAGCGAATTGATCAATGAGAGTGAGGAAAGTCTTTCTTGTCAACCTTTGACCGATCCTTATATCCCTAACTCTACTGATTGGACCCACGAATCATGTCATTTTGGGAATCCAGATTCAATTCAAAACACACATTTGAACTTGACCAAACTTCAAGTTATGAAAGTTGCCTGAACATTCTGGCAAGTTATCCCTTTCCTGAAATTGAAATCGAACCTGAATATGATCCTGAACCTCATGTTAGTAATTCTATTTCACTTTTTGATTCAATAATGACTCCGGTATCATTACCAGATTTTTTTCTCTATTCCGGAGTCAACATTGAATCCTGTACCCGTACACCGTGAAATTGAATCACCAATATCTTATGATCACACTTCATTGATGGGGAAAGTGTGTGAATATCAATTCTTTGATCTGGACCCTGTTTTTGAACCAATTTCGACTCTCATTGTTGACTCTCGACTTGATCTGAGTCAAATTTCTGAGTCGGTATCGGTTTTTACTCCTGTTCCATTTGAGTCCAAATCAAACATCTTTCAAAATCACACTTCATTGTTGGACAAAAATGTTGAAGAACATGATCAGTAATTATTTTTGAAAATTAGAAATTAGATGGGGATAAAATTTTCAATAAGACCATTCAATCAATCATTCTTTTATTGGGTCATATTAGAAAGGTCATTGGTGGGTTCCTTCAAGATCCACGATATCTTGATTGGGTAGCAACACTTAGCCCAATCAGAGCACCACCGGAGCCACCACCATGAGGTAATTTTCCTTCCCACTCTATTTGTTTCATGTATATACACATTCACGATGCATTGAGGACAATGCATGAGATAAGTGTGGGGGGGTTTACTAACATAGTTAGTTTTATATTTTCTTTCTTTTACACTTCTTTTTAATTTATAAAAAAATTCTTTTATATAAAAACTCTTTTTCTTTTCTTTTTACAAAACTTTTTGAAACAAGATAAATAGTTTTAATTTATTTTTAGAAAATTAAGATTATCTTAGGAATTAGGAAGACCTAAAATTATGAAATTTTAAACCGAGTCAAAATAATAGATCTTGTTTAAATTTTAGGATAAGAAAGTAAGATTGAAAAGATAATTTGATCTTGAATTTTTTGCCTTAAATTTATGCACTCCACACTTACACAATTTTTGGGATTGAAAAAAAAGACTAAAAATGCCATAAAAAATATAATATATATATATATATATATTTTATGATAATAAAAATCACTTATTGAAGTTGGGTAATATGCCTCGGGAAGCATGATTATTCACACCTAAAGTGGTGGATAAAATAAATAATCTCCTTTAGTTTTGTGGCCTTATTTACTCGAGTCCTTAAGTCCGAGGGATGTTTTCTCATCTAGTGCCCTAAGACCATCTGATTTGGGAGTCACCGGCTAAAAGCTCCCTACTCGGGTAAATAAAAAAGCCTAAGAAAAGTAAGGGAAAGAAAAAGAAAAAGAAAAAATAATAATATATATATATATATTAATATAAATAAATGAAATGAAAGTTAGAGTCAATATCTCAAAAATCTTCACAGTTCACAAAGTACATATTTTTCTAAGAATTTATGAAAGATCAAAGAGTCAATTCAATTTTAAATTCTTACATTTAATTTATAACAAGATTTTTGCATTTTTTACTTAGTTTAAGAAAGAACAATTTCTGATTAACCTCTGACCTTAGATCACTTATATTTTCGCAAAATAATTCAACACTTTTCTCTATTTCAAAAAGTCATTTTTAAAATACTAACATTTGATTTCTTTCTTTATGGATTTTGTGGGTGTAATCCGCTAAAAACCCTCAGGAGACAAAAAACTCCTCCTCTAGGGGAAATTTAGAGTTTAACGGCTTGTTGCACATGCTCCGTGCAATCGCGTCACCTGCGAAAGTGGTGTAATAATTTTCTTAGTTTTTTGTTTTGCTCGGGACGAGCAAAAGATAAGTGTGGGGGTGTGATTAGTCTCTGATCTTGCATAATTTTCATCACATTCTCATATTTATTTAATATAAAATTCTGCTAATAAGGCTTTGCTTACTTGATTCTAGATCTATGGTGTGCAATGAAGAAGAAGACCCTAAAACACCATTTAATTGGTGATTAGAAGCCTATATCATAGCCTTTGACCTAGAAGAGCTGATTCGTCAAATCAAGGGGCTCAAAACCAGAAACCGGGAATAGAAGCTGAAGGGGATAGACGGGACCGCGCGCGGCTCGAAGCGCCGCACGCGTGGCCCTAGTATGTCGAGTTTTCGCGGCCGTACGGCCGCGGTCCTGGCCGCGTTTTGGACCAAAGGTTGTCCCCTACCCCCCCCCCCCCGGGAGATATACAGAGTTTAGGGTAGTTTTCATTTCCATATTGTAGTTTAGGATAGTTTAGTTTAGGTTAGTTCTTCTTCCTCCATTGTATTTTCTATTTTGTAGATCTTGTAATAGGGAGAGAGAGAGTGGTATATGCTTGGAATGCAAGAGTGCTTGTAATAGAAGGTGACAATCTATGAAAGGTGCTCTCTTTACCTCTCTATGTTTTTCTTCTCTCTAACTCCTTTTACATGTGTAGCTAGTTTTTCTCTCATGGCAACTAACTACTAACCATCAACTAGTCTAATTTCTTATATGATAATCCACATGAATCTAATAGCCTCTACTTGGCCTTACTCTTGCAAGAGCCATTGATGGCTCATGATGATGAATCTAACACTCTAACTTCCTAACTCTCTAACAAGCTAACATTACTTTATTTCATGCTTGCTCTTATTGAGTTTGATGATTTAAGTGTAACTTGCACTTGTTTTGTAGAGTTGGGTTGTGATGAGTTACATATGGGTCATGCTTTGAATAGCTCTTGAACCAAGGACTAGTGATGGCCAATGATACATGTGAGGCAACTATCACTAAGAGGTTAGAATGTTGGTGGAGTCATTAGTAGTTAGTAACCATGGGTTTTCTTTCTTTTTCACTATTTTAGAAATATATCAAAAACTACAAATACCATTCTTTTCTATATTTCCCACTTCTTCGTATGTCACCGTACTTCTTCTTTCATTCTTTATTTTCTTTTCTTTTCATTCTTTAAAACTTTGAAGAACTTTTTAACAAACACGTGAATCAAGCGGTAAAGCTTCTATCGCTCCGTCCTTATGGATTCGACTCGTTTTAGCCTCTATGTTATAACGGAAGTATCGAGGAAGCTAAAACACACACACTTTAAATCTTCATTTCAAAATATATGCTTTTTGTGCGCGTTTTCCCCGATCAAAAGACAGTGGACCCTATCTACCATCAAACACGAAAGATCCAACTTAACTTTCCGTACTGAATCATCTGTGTTATTATTTCTGAGTGTGTCATAGTGAGGCTGAAAGTTAGGTTGTCTACCTGAGGTACTATAGGCCTTGTGTAATGTGTTGGAAGAGGTGAAAAAATATGACCAGTGACAGTATAAGTGTTAGTATAGGCATTGGCAACTGAGTGAGAAGTGTTGGATGTGCCATATGTACTGGACAAGGTGAGGTGAGTGATTTGTCTCTAATTTTGCATAATTTTCATCACATTCTCACATTTATTTGATAATAAATTCTGTTAATAATACCTTGCTTGCTTGATCCTAGGTTCATGGTGTGCAAATGAAGAAGAAGACCTAAATCACCATTTAATTGGTGATTAAAAGCCTATTATCATAGCCATTGACCTAGAGAGCTGATCCTATAAAAACCAGGGGCTGCAAAGACGAAACCAGACATAGGAACTGACAGGACACGGACAGGACCGCGCGCGCGGCCATTGAATGGCCGCGAAAACGCGGCCTGGGCCACGTTTCCGCGCCATACGGCCGCGACGCGCGCGCGGGCTTCGGGCCAGGGTTTGTCCCCTGGCCCCCCTCTTCCCTGGTGGCTATAAATACCCCCTTAGGGTTTTGGAGAAGAAATATGCAAGTTTTAGGAGTAGTTTTCATTTCTTGTTGTAGTTTAGAGTAGTTTAGGTTAGGTTCATCTTCCTCCATTGTATTTTCCATTTTGTAGATCTTGTATTAGGGAGAGAGAGTGGTTCATGCTTGGAATGCAAGAGTGCTTGTAATAGAAGGTGACAATCTATGAAAGGTGCGCTCTTTACCTCTCTATGTTTACTTCTCTCCAATCTCTTTTGCATGTGTAGCTAGTTTTTCACTCATGGCAACTAACTACTAACCACCAACTTGCTAACTTCTTTATGATAATCCACATGAATCTAATAGCCTCACTTTGGCCTTGCTCTTGCAAGAGCCATTGATGGCTCATGATGATGGATCTAACTCTAACTTCCTAACCACTAACAAGCTAACATTACTTTACTTCATGCTTGCTCTTATCGGTTTTGATGATTTAAGTGTAGCTTGTACTTGTTTGTTGAGTTGGGTTGTGAAGAGTTACATATAAGCCATGCTTTGAATTGCTCTTGAAACAAGGACTAGTGATGGCCAATGATACGTGTGAGGCAACTATCACTAAGAGGTTAGCGTGTTGGTGGAGTCATTAGTAGTTAGTAGCCGTGAGTTTTCTTTCTCTTTCACTTATTTTAGATAGAAAAACAAAACCACAAATATATTCTTTTCAATGTTTCCCACTTCTTCGTATTTCACCGTACCTCTCTTTTCATTCTTTCTTTTCTTTTCTTTTCATTCTTTAAAACTTTGAAGAATCTTTAACAAACACGTGAATAAACCGGTAAAGCTTCTATCGCCTCCCGTCCTTGTGGATTCGACTCGTTTTAGCCTCTATGCTATAACGGAAGTATCAAGGAAGCCAAAGCACACACACTTTAAATCTTCATTTCAAAACATACACTTTTTGTGTGCGGTTTTCCCCGATCAAATTTTGGCGCCGTTGCTGGGGATGGGAACGGTTTGATTTCACAAGTTTGCTAACTTTTCTTCTTTTTTTTTTTTTTTGGTGTGCAGGTTAATCTTAGCATTGCAGAAGTCCACACTTGCTCAGTGTGGTTGGGTAACTTTTTGTATATTCATATACTCTGCTGCTAATTTTTGTTCATATTACCTGTATACTGTAAATAATTTTAAGAACTAAAATACGGTAATTGGTTGCTTTAAAATGATTTAGACATTTGCATCTAGGCACGTGTCAATTTTTATTCCAATATACTGTATTTTATTCTTTTGTTGTTGTGATATTGATAGGAGGTGTATATATGGCATTGCATATAGTATAGGACAAACACTTCAGTGATTTACTTGCTTTTTTGTGTTCATCCTTATCTATATTGCACACTTGCACAAATTTAACTTAAGGGCAAAACCCAAAATAACATAAGGTGGGGAAGTTATTACCCTCCCTTAGCTCAAAAATCACCTCCCCACTCACACAACGCAAGCCTAATAAAAATTGCTAGACGTTGGCCCCTAGGGACATCTCAGACTCATTTAGGAGATTGACCTAAGGGGGAAGTTGTTAGAATTTGACTCTTACTAATCGGTGTCTAAGGTTGGGGATTGAGAGGCGAAACCTCGAAAAACAGTGGTTTGGCATAATTAGGCCCGTTGCTCCGGCACGGATACCTCCCACTGATCTTGCCCCTACCTGGCCGATTAACTCGTGGTCAGCTTCCGACAACAGACCCCCCGTGGACAATCTAACCAGTTAGGAGTCGTCTAGTTCTAAGTCAATCCTAGCATAGGCTTGTTTTCTTTTTCTTTTCTTTTTCTTTGTTTGTTTGTTGTTGTTTGTTTGTTTCTTTCTTTTTTGTATATTGTGATATGGATTTTAATAACAACAATTCTTTTAATTATAATATGAATCTATATTTCACTCCGACCTCATTTGATTCGGATAACTCCGACCCGGCTATGTACAACATAAACCAACCATATATGCCGGGTTGGGATTATTCGAATCAATATGACCTATATCCCAACCATATGACTATAATTTTCAAAATAATTTCAACTCTTCACAGAGTTTATGGGGATTCACCTACCCCGAGTCAATTTTCAACCATCTTGTCCACAATTTTCACAATATTCATTCCCCAATTTTGATTCATATACTCCTTTTCCTGAACCACCAATTGAAGAAAATCATCATTGGAAAGGAGTATGGAAGAGTCCCTACAACAAATGCAAAATTTGCTCAATTCACAATCCTTCCCATATCAAACTCCACATACTCCTTTTCTAGAGCATCCAATTGAAGAAGAATCTGAGTTAGAAAAGCGTTTGGAAGTCTTTTGTGAAAGAATGCAAAACATGTTGGACTCATCATCTCAACCATATTTTCAAGAGTCCTACTCATCTTTTCCAATATCACCTATTCAAAATGAACAACCATCAATACTGGACTTGAGTATAGAACCCTTGTGTGAGTCCGAGCAGCAATCAAACAATCCAATGGACTCACAATTTCACCATAATATCAAAAATCGACTTCCATACTCATCTTTTCACGAAGATCCAATTACAAAAGTATGGAAGACATGATTCCGAATCCAAATTCTGATACACGGCCTATCAGTAGGTTAGATTCACTTTTGAGCGAATTGATCAATGAGAGCGAGGAAAGCCTTTCTTGTCGACCTTTGACCGATTCTTATATCCCTAACTCTACTGATTGGACCCATGAATCATGTCATTTTGGAAATCCAGCTTCAATTTCAGAACACAAATTTGAACTTGACCAATCTCCTTGTTATGAAAGTCACCTGGACATTTTGGCCAGTTATCCCTTTCCTGAAATTGAACTTGAACCTGAATGTGATCCTGAACCTCAAGTTGATGATTCCTTTTCACTTTTTGCTTCAATAGTGACCCCGGTATCCTTAGCAGATTTTTTTCTTTATTCCGGAGTCAACATTGAATCCTGTACCAGTACGCCGTGAAATAGAATCACCAATCTCTTATGATCACACTTCATTCATGGGGACAGTGTGTGAACATCAATTCTTTGGTCTGGACTCTATTTTTGAACCAATTTCGACTCTCATTGTTGACTCTCGACTTGATCTGAGTCAACTTCCCGAGTTGGTATCGGTTTTTGTTCCTGTTCCATTTGAGTCCAAATCAATCATCTCTCAAAATTACACTTCATTGTTGGACAAGAATGTTGACAAAAATGACTCAGTAATTATTTTTGAAATTGGAAATTAGATGGGGATAATTTTTTAAATAACACCATTCAGTCCATTATTCTTTTGCTGGGTCATATTACAGAGGTCACTAGGGGGTTCCTGCACGATCCACGCTATGTTGATTGGGTCGCACACGCTTGGCCAATCCGACCACCACAGAGCCACCCCCTTGAGGTAATCTTCCTTCCCTCTCCATTTGTTTCATGTCTATACACATTCACGATGCATTGAGGACCATGCATGAGATAAGTGTGGGGGAGGGTTTACTAACGTAGTTAGTTTTATATTTTCTTTCTTTTACACTTCTTTTTAATTAAAAATAAAAAAAAAATCTTTTTTCTGTTCTTTTTACAAAACTTTTTGAAACAAGAGAATAGTTTTGATCCTTTTTAAGAAATTAAGATTATCTTAGGAATTTGGAAGACCTAAAATTATGAAATTTTAAACCGAGTCAAAATAATAGATCTTGTTTAAATTTTAGGATAAGAAAGTAAAATTGAAAAGATAATTTGATCTTAAATTTTTTGCTTTAAATTTATGCACTCACACTTTACAATTTTTGGGATTGAAACAAAGACTGAAATGCCATAAAAAATATATATTATATTAAAAAATTATGATAAAAACCACCTATTGAAGTTGGGTAATTATGTCTCAGGAAGCATGATTATTCATACCTAAAACGGTGGACAAAAAAAATAACCCCTTTAGTTTTGTGGCCTTGTTTACTCGAGTCCTTAAGTCCGAGGGATGTTTTCTCATCGGTGCCCTAAGACCATCTGGTTTGAGAGTCACCGGCTAAAGGCTCACTACCCGGGTAAATAAGAAAGCCTAAGAAAACTAAAGGAAGAGGAAAAAAAGAAATAAATAAATAAAAATATATATATTAAATAAATGGCATGAAGGTTTGAGTCGATATCTCAAAAATCTTCACAGTTTACAAAGTGCATATTTCTAAGAGTTTTATGAAAGATCAAAAAGTCAATTCAATTTTAAATTCTTAAATTTAATTTATAACAAGATTTTTTGCATTTTGACTTAGTTTAAGAAAGAACAATTTCTGGTTAACCTCTGACCTTGGATCACTTATATTTTCAGAAAAAATACTTCAACACTTTTCTCTATTTCAAAATGTGTTTTCAAAATACTAACATTTGATTTCTTTCTTTATGGATTTTGTGGTGTAATCCGCTGAAAACCCTCAGGAGACAAAACTCCTCCTCTAAGGGAAACTTAGAGGTTAAACGGCTTGTTGCACATGCTCAGTGCAATCGCGTCACCTGCGAAGTGGTGAAATAATTTCTTAGGTTTTTGTTTTGCTCGGGACGAGCAAAGATAAGTGTGGGGGTGTGATTAGTCTCTAATTTTGCATAATTATTTTCATCACATTCTCACATTTATTTGATAATAAATTCTGTTAATAATACCTTGCTTGCTTGATCCTAGGTTCATGGTGTGCAAATGAAGAAGAAGACCTAAATCACCATTTAATTGGTGATTAAAAGCCTATTATCATAGCCATTGACCTAGAGAGCTGATCCTGTAAAAACCAGGGCTGCAAAGATGAAACCAGACATAGGAACTGACAGGACACGGACAGGACCGTGCGCGGCTCGAAGCGCCGCGCGCCGCGGCCATTGAATGGTCACGGCGCGCGCGCCGCTTCGGGCCAGGGTTTGTCCCCTGGCCCCCCTCTTCCCTGGTGGCTATAAATACCCCCTTGGGGTTTTGGAGAAGAAATATGCAAGTTTTAGGAGTAGTTTTCATTTCTTGTTGTAGTTTAGAGTAGTTTTAGGTTAGGTTAGTTCATCTTCCTCCATTGTATTTTCCATTTTGTAGATCTTGTATTAGGGAGAGAGAGTGGTTCATGCTTGGAATGCAAGAGTGCTTGTAATAGAAGGTGACAATCTATGAAAGGTGCTCTCTTTACCTCTCTATGTTTACTTCTCTCCAATCTCTTTTGCATGTGTAACTAGTTTTTTCACTCATGGCAACTAACTACTAACCATCAACTTGCTAACTTCTTTTATGATAATCCACATGAATCTAATAGCCTCACTTTGGCCTTGCTCTTGCAAGAGCCATTGATGGCTCATGATGATGGATCTAACTCTAACTTCCTAACCACTAACAAGCTAACATTACTTTACTTCATGCTTGCTCTTATCGGGTTTTGATGATTTAAGTGTAGCTTGTACTTGTTTGTTGAGTTGGGTTGTGAAGAGTTACATATGAGCCATGCTTTGAATTGCTCTTGAACCAAGGACTAGTGATGGCTAATGATACGTGTGAGACAACTATCACTAAGAGGTTAGCGTGTTGGTGGAGTCATTAGTAGTTAGTAGCCGTGAGTTTTCTTTCTCTTTCACTTATTTAGATAGAAAAAACAAAACCACAAATACATTCTTTTCAATGTTTCCCACTTCTTCGTATTTCACCGTACCTCTCTTTTCATTCTTTCTTTTCTTTTCTTTTCATTCTTTAAAACTTTGAAGAATCTTTAACAAACACGTGAATAAACCGGTAAAGCTTCTATCGCCTCCCGTCCTTGTGGATTCGACTCGTTTTAGCCTCTATGCTATAACGGAAGTATCGAGGAAGCCAAAGCACACACACTTTAAATCTTCATTTCAAAACATACACTTTTTGTGCGCGATTTTCCCCCGATCAGTGAGTAACAATTCAGAAGTAGTGGCTTGAACGACATTAGAAAAGATGGATTGACAATGATTTTGTTAGACAGTAGGTACATGATTGACTTTATCTTTTTCTAAGTTGTGACACTTTTGTACAAAGTCTTGAGTGAGAATATTCAATTTTGTGGTAAGGGGTTCAAAGACGGTAGTAATTTGGTCAAGTTTAGTGTCTGTTTCCTTTTGATGTTCCTCAGATTTGGTTTGATGGTCTTCTATAGCAGGAAAAAAAAATTCAAGTTGTTTACAGACATAGTGAAAAATAGAAGACAAAAAAATGTTGAAATAGGCTTAAATTATGTTAAAAAATGAGAAAATAAACTTAATTAGGATGCACAGAATAAGAGTAAATTTTAAATAAAAAGATTATGTAAAAATGCAATAAAAATATGGGAGTGGAAAAAAAGAAATAATGATGTCTAAATATGCTTTTGTGGATTTTGTTGATTTTTTCTATGGATAAAATATGCAAGAAGACAAACACGAAAATAAATTAAGATCCTTTGCTAATTTAATTATGAGCCAAATAAATAACTCTAAAAGTACAGTAATCAATTTAGAAAAAATTATCAGCGAACTTTAAGCAACAATGATTCTCGGAGATGGCTCGGCGATGACGGCTGGCCGAGGAAGGATTGAACAGCGGCGGAGAGAGTCGGCCTCGACAGAAACAGGTGATGATGTGTCTGGGCTTCTCTTCGAATAACGTGTGCTGATGGAGTTCTCCGTTTGTCGGTGTTGAAGATAGCAAGTCTCTGGTGGTTATTCACAGTAGTAGTGGACGGAGGTGGAGGGCAGCGGCCGTGAAGTAAACGTCGGTGGAGGGTAGTGATTGTGAAGTGCAGAGGCAGTTCTTTTTTTTGTGAGGGGCATTTAGGAGATGGAATAAAGATTTTGATTGAAGGCAGAGGAAACGAACGAAACTCTGATACCAATTGATGTAGAACTAGACAGGAAAAAAGAGAAGAGAAAAGAAAAAAAGAGAGAACTTAGAGAAAGTTAGAGAAGAATTTTGAGAAAGAGAAAAGAAAATAATTAGAGAGAGAAGCCTGATAGTTTATATTTCATAAAACAAGCCTCCTCCACAATGAAAATAAAAAAGTCCTACTTATAGATAAGCATTTAATACAAACTAGAAAACTAAACAAAACTTAATAATCAATGAACTCTAATTATTCAAAATTAAATAACACCTAATAAAATAATAAATAATATAATATAATAATTAATTCCTAATTATGATCTCCATTAGTAGCAAAAGGTAAGCATAAAAACCAAATTGTTGAACTCCAAAGATATGTTGAACCACACAAATTGATAAGCCCAAGAGAGAGCAAGACTGATGAATATTCTTAATTTGATATCAGACTTTTTAAGTATTTCTCCGACTTTTATGCAGAAAATATATATAAGCAAGTTGCAGAAAAAGGCAAGGCCTTCACCTAAAAGAGGAGGAATACTCGTGCTCTCTCTAATCTCTCGTCCAAATACTAATCATACAGAGAATCTTCAGTGTACATAGTATTTTACTTCAAAGTTGTCTGCATCTTTTATCCAGTTCAAGTGTTTTGGACCAAGTTGATATATGAAATTATTAGGGATTTTAATAAACTAATTAAAGAGAATCTTGGTCTCAAAAATGGAGAGCTTTCAACCATTTGGCCTTGTAGTGTAGTTCTGCCAACCATTATGCAATGAAAAAAAGAAGTTTAATTCACAAACAACACTCAATCATTCAGCATGAACTAGAATTTTGGCATAATCTACACTTACTCTCGTGACTAAAGATAAAGATATAAAAGTTAGATGGAATGTACAAGTTGTATCTAAGAAATTGTCGAAAAATGGTGGCAATAAGAAATGGCCGCAGTTGATGAGAGATCATGAACTAATCAAAGCTCAAAAGAAGAAAAGTTTTACAAATCTAGATTAGTGACTGCAAAATCAAAGGACTAATGCCCATTGAAAAACACAACCATACTTAATTACAGGCCTAAATCAGAGACACAATCTACCTCACATGCCTCTAAAAACAAAACCCAGAAGGAAAGAAAAAAAAAGAAAGAAAGAAAAGAAAGTTTCATTGATCAACATCATCGGAACTTTGAGCCTCTGGGATCTCCATAATGCTCTCCAAACTAGGCTTCCACACTTGAACTCTCTGATCTCCTTCTCCTCTCTCCCTCTCTCCCCAATCTCTGCCAGCACATCCTCAAGCTTTCTCTCCTTTCTCCTTCAACTGAGCCATCAACCACTCAAGCTCTCCCCTTGTCAGCAACATCCTAACCTTCAACCCTCCCTCTCTTTTCCCACCACCTTCTCCTTCGGTTTCTTCTTCTCCCTTCTCTTGCTTCAATGCGCAAGTCTCCATGCAGTTGCCCATACTTGGAATTTTGGAGCAAGTTTGCCCTTTCTTCCTCAGTTTGGTTGGTGATCTGCAAATTGCTAGCTAGTAGTTAGTAGCGGCATTGAGAATGATGTTGGTTTGCTGATAAATAGAGGATTCGGTGCGAAAAGGCTACCGTTTCTACAGACAAAAGGTAAAAGTCGCGGAGTGGGGTCAGAGTTGACGTGGAGTTGCTAGCAAAGATGATTGATGGCGGTCGTGTTGGGTTGTGGGTTCGAGGGCCTGAAATTGCTGAGAAATTCGCGTTGAGCCGTTTGGTTTGGGCGGGCTCCACTGGGTGGTGGGCCCCACCCCTGTAGGGCCCATCTTCACCCTACGGCTCACCCCGCTCGGCGATGAGCAAAGAAATTCTCAAATTTGCCAGATCGTGGTCTTTTTAGTTTTTTTCCTTCTAAAAAGTTTGGTTTTTTTTCATTTCGATACTCAATTTTTTTTTAAAAATTTTGTATTCATTTTTAAATCTTTCTATTTTCATTTCTACTCCCAAATTCTTATAGGTTTGGGGAAAAAAAAAACTCTCCCTCCGTCGGTTGTTGTCTATTTTCTAAATGTGATTTGATTAAAATACATATCTGCTCCCAATTTATTCAGAAACTACATTCACTCTCTTTTTTTTTTCACTCTTTTTTCCTCCTCGCCTCTTGCCACCGCCCTCACCTATGTCGTCGCCATCGTTACCGTCCGCGTACCTCCAACCATGCCCGTTTCCTCGCGACGGAGACGACTGGAGACCGCCGAGTTGGGGTTAGGTTGCAGAGAGAGTTGCTTAGTTGAGAAGGAAATAGAGGAAAGAGGTGAGAATATAATGATAACTTCACATATTATTTTAAGATATTTGAATTAAAAAGAGAATATTTTAAGAATATTATGATTTATAAACAGAAAAATAACAGAGGTGGGAGTTGTCCAAACTCATAAGATTAAGGAGATCGGCATAAAAATACGAAGATTTTAAGAATAAATATGAAATTAAGAACGATTTTAAGTCTCGATTTAAAAAAAAAAAAAAAAGTTAGATTGAAAAGTTGTCCGTGACTTGAGGGGGCCTAATATGGAAGACAGAGGGGAGAGAAAGGAGTCTAGCTAGTCCAAGTCTAGCCTAACTCAAGCCTGACAAATTAAAGGCTTAGGGTGCTGACAATTAGTGAGTTGAACCATGTACTGTGGGCCTCGGATTTGGTGAATCATGCAGCACGCGGTTCATTGAAACTACATGTAAAATTAAGTGCATTTTCAAATGTAAAATTTTTGCGGGCCTCACAGTGTCATTTTGTTTTTTTAATTAAAGGTAACCAAACACATTTTTTTCACCAGACGGCCGTGTGTCTGGATGAACTTTGGTTTTTCACCACTCAAATCCGAGAAACAAACACGCATTTAATCATTTTTGAGATAGACAATGCTAATCTATGATATGTAGATTATTGTTTTCTAATTAGTAAAAGATGAATTTATAAATAAATAATCACATCTCCGTGAGTCATTAGCATGGTCTGCAGACCATTGATTTTCATATCATTTCTGTTCTGAGATTGTATCTACGGCAACAACTACTGCATGCAAGTTTGGTGTGGCCAATCAATTGGATCTTGGGTCTTGATTTCAGCATTTTTGACGAAGTCAGTCCAATTCTTTTTGAATGACAATTCCAATTATAAAGACTTTCATGGTCAGTTGCTTTGATAAATTTATGTGCAATTTCTTCTCAAGGGTACAGAGAACAAAGCTTTGCAATTTGGTATTCTTCCTCATAAAATGCTATGAGAGTATTATTCTCAATGAATTTCAAATTCCCACTTCTAGAGAGTTTGTAATTTGATATTTGTTCACACGAGTCGAGACAGATGTAGATTCATTGTGCCTTAAGTAGGATATTTCATACAAAGACCCGTACTCTACCTGCTGCAAAGATCTAAGACGAATCCGGAACCGAGTATCAAATATTTTGTAACGCAAGCAAAACTAGCAAGAATAATTCTCCTATATCTAGATGGCGAAGGAGGATTCGAGGATGGAGAATAGAGAGGAACTTATCGGGTTAAGTTTATACATTACTTGTTTGTACCTCATAACTAAATCGAACAGGTTATGTTCAAATCAGTTTCACATTGATAATTTGGAGAGAAAAAAAGTTTCAGTATATATATTCATCAAGCAAATTACATCAATATATATAGATACAAGAGAGTAGAAAGATAAGAAAACGAGTTGTAAGATAAGATAAGATAAAGACATCTAAAGATAAAAGTATCTAACAGATAAAGATATCTAAAGATAAGAATATCTAACACGCATAAATGATACTTAGAACTTTATTTAACTATATAGAAAGGTTTTAACTTGTAGACTCAGTATACATTCATTTATAACATGTTCTAGAACCAACAGTAGCACGAGATCACGTAACACGAACGCCAAGTTGAGGTCAGCATCTCATGAAAACAGTAAAAATAATTGATTGCAGAAAAATGGACTGCGGGCCAACAAGGGAAGAGGAAGAGGAGAAAGAGGAGACAAGTATTTATATTTAGGAGATGATTTTTTTAATAGAGAACTGCTCTCACTATTTTTTTTTATTTTTTTTAAATATCAATCAGTTTTACCTGTTCTTGATATGCATATATGTACGTTTATGTTCTTAATGGGAGACAAGATTCCAGCAATCAGGGATCTCAAGATGATGCATGCATGGTTCCAAACTTTTAAATAGACTTTTGCTTCCATATTTCTCAAGTTAAAAACTTGTTTCTTTTATCACTCTCTCTTTCTCTACTAGTTGGATAACATTTGAGTATTTATAGTGTACAAGGTTACGTTATTTTTGACAATATAATGTTTATAATAACTCTTTAGGAGTGCATATAAATTTTATATCAAAAGGATCCGAGCCCTTCAAAATATACTTATTATACTTTCAAAAAATACACATTTAAACGATTCTAACTGGAGAGACACACAGAGACACAAACAAAAGAAGACTGTCAAAGTATTCAATTCACAATCAAAGAAAACTTTTCAAACTAATTTCCACAGGGCATGACTTTAGCTCAAAGCATGGTCTTTGAGAACCACATCACAATCCAGTCACTTTGAAACTCTGAATGCATGCAGTGTGAATGCAAGAATGCAAGAGGAATGAAATATAATTATGTATCAATTCTAACAAGCATCAATAAAGAGAATTAAGTAGAAACTTGGATCATTAAAAACAGCCGTAATTGAGGGAGAAACGAAACAAAAACCAGTAAAAAAATTATAAAAAAAAAAACAGCTCATCTCTCTAGTGACAGGTCTCCCAAAAAAAAAAAGAAAGAAAAGAAACATGAAATTAAACAAGAGCATATTAGGTCAAGCCGTAGGCCCTATCTAGTGATCATGACATGCACAAAAAAGAAGCGTCCTTAAATTAAGACCAGTGATCACTGGTCACATGAAGCTCTTGGACAAACTCAGCAGGTGAAATGTCACAATCCTATAATGAGAACACACAATAAATAAGAGTCAATGAGAACCATAGTGTGCATGCATGGTCATGCAAGAGAACAAAAGAGAGACCTATTCTCTGCAGACAAAAATGGATCACATGCAATTGAATTGAATTGAAGCTTGGGCAGGTTTGAAACTGTCAGCCATGAGTAACAAACTTTTGACTAGAAGTCTATGACAATGGCAAGCCCTACAAATGCTTTGAAGCTAAGGATGAATAAACTCCAGAGCACTGTTATCTTATAGTGATTAGTAGCTGTGAAGCTCTGTGTGAAGTGAAGATGACAGCACTTGGGGGGTTTAAAAATAAGTGAATAGAAAAACAAAAGGGTTTTTAGGATACAAGTCCCTACAAAAGGTCATATTAGAATATTAGTCCCTAAAAAAATATTATTTCGATATTAGTCCCTAATAATACGGCACCCACTTGTTAAGAGTCTCTGCGGTTAAGTGTCTTCCAAAATACTGAGTATATTTTGTTAAAAACTAATGTCTATCAAAAGAGACCCAAATGCGTTTTTCTCTGTGGTCTCCTCTCTCTCAATACATTTCGACTCTCGTGAAATCCATACTTTCTCCCTTTTCTCAATGGTTTTAATTCTTTAACCCCCACATTTGCTTTAGGAAATCGTTAATGCCCAAGCCAACTCTATGAAATCATCCTTGCTCCTCGCGTAGCCTATTTGTTGGAGGGCCAATTGGATAATGCAATGAATTACGAAGAGAGTTCAAGTCATTGATGGGGGATTGAAGTGAGGGTGATGATTTACTTGTCTGTATATTCTTATTTGTTGAATTTCTGCCATAGATGAGATAAAGGTTGGACAATTGAGATGGTCGAGAATTAAAAAAAAAAAAAAAAAATCTCTGCATTTCTAGTTTAAGATCCACAATCCACATCTTTGTATAATCTTTTGATTTTACATTTTCTCATATATTTTGAGATCAAAATCATTTGACTGTCACCTCCGTTGTCAAAAATGTCATCGCTGATATTAAAATTGAAATCGTCTACTATCACTGTCAGCCCCTTTTCACCTGTTTACGATATTAGATGAGTTATGCTAGTTATATTTTATCTTTAAATACTACTTTGGTACTCAAGAGGATGATATTGTGGACCTATTTTCATCTACTATTACTCCATATCCTTCGTCAAGCTCTCTTTAGTACCAAAGCAGTACCTCAAGAGTACTACACACAGCTTTTCAAGATATTGAATGAAACAATTGAGCGAACACCAGAGGGAGCAACAATGGCCCAACTTCTAATCCCAAAACACAATCCTGTATATCACAAGCGATTGTAACCACAAATGATGAGGCTATTAGAAAGTGGCACTAATAGATTTCTACAATTGTTCTATTGATTCTGCTCAGCAAAAGCCCAAGATTTGCAGCTTGGACGCAGTAAGTTGAAAGCCATAGAAGAAGCAGACTGACTAGATAATCCATTTGCAGCTTGTAAGTTTAACATAAAGCAGATGTCAGCAAAGACCTCATTGAAACCATTCTTGTTGGCTCATAGCAGTCTCGCACACGGTCAACAACAAGAAGAAACAGAGTATGCGATTTGCGTTACATAATAAAAGTGCTTGTAACGGCTTGCATAATACTTGATGCCTGTCGCAGAAGTTCTTAACCGATATTAGAACTTAGAGATGACTATACATATTGCTCGCTGTTTTCAGGGCTTCCTGCGAGGTCAGATCCAAAAGCAGGATGCAGCCGGCTGTTCAGAGAAAAGGGCTCTGGAGGATGAAGAGGTGGCTTACTATAACCTCCTCTTCTTGGCAAGATTTTCAAAGACCCCTCGTACATCGTCTGAAGTGATTGGTCGTGATGTGCCAACAGATTGCTGCATGCACATATCAAACATTTAGGTCACATGAATTCACTCGGAAACAGTACTGCTACATATTAAGTGCAGTTTGATAAGATGACATCTAATATACCTTAGTGGCATTTTCCTAATGTTAAAACAAGGGACGAAACTGTGCATACACACGCGCATGCACACATGCAACAAGCATGGTCAGGAGAGGAAAACAGAACTAAATTAACCAGTTTGCAAATTCACACGGAGCACACATTCACTTGCTCTGGATTTCCTTTTAGTAGTGATGTGTTCATAAGGCTGGAGTGAATCAGAGAAGAAAATAAAAACAAATCGAAAGAGGACATACCAGAAAGGTCTGTAACTCATTCTTCATGTCAGCAATGCCGTTCAGAATCTCAATCTTTTGGACATGACCAAGTGTGTCGATGAATTTCATTGCAGCTCCTCCTGCTGCTGCAACTTCTCCTCCCTCTTCTCCTTTGCTATTTTCTCATATTCCCGAAGTGAGTCCTCCTTATCAACTAAATAGTCAATACCCTTCCCACTATAGAACCACACAACAAGTTTTGCACCGGCAAATAAGATCTCTCCAACTTTTAGAAAGAAACATCGGCCTCTTCTTTCCTGAGTCAAGTGACATGATATTTATGTTCACTTCAAGAATGCATTTTAAGCTCTCTGGTGCTTCGGGTTTTGCCAATCCCAAAATCTTTTCTGTATTTTCACCATGCAATGAATCCTGTTCGTTTGACAAACTTTCAGATTCAGAATGGCTGCTTAAACCATTCATTACCTTTTCAGAAACAGACATGCCATTTTCAATTTTCCCAGGATGCGGACAAGGTGGGTTCCCATTTTCCATACTATTTTCTTCTTTATCACTTGCTGCTGACACATTCTTTGGCTTCGATGTAGCCAGATAGATGCTGGTAAAGATTCAAGAATGAACAAGTCAGTGAACATTCTTGGCAAATATACTCATCATACAAAGGTTCTCCCTCCTCATCCCTTGGAATCTGCAATAGAAGAGTATCAGGCATATATAATGACAATAACCAGAAAATAAATGATAAAAGACCAAGTTGACAATTAATGTATAAATACTTATTGAATACCATAAAAACACAGGAAAGTTGGGAAAAAAGAGAGAATATGTAAATCGCAAAAAATATGAGTTGTCGTAGAACTATTGAATAATTAGTGTAAGGAAAGACTGACCTAAATATCAAATTTCTCTAGACTCATGTTAAATCGTGACATATTTTTGGAGATAATGTCTGGAAAGTGGCAGCAAAAGCATATATTTGTTTGCTTTAACCTGGATATTATAGTCTGTATTTTTTAGTCGCTGTCGTTTTTTGGGTAGCAAGGGTGTGAACTTAGTTGGTTCAGTAGTCATGTGAACTGATGTATGTGGATCTTAAGCTCTCTTGTTGGAGCTTATTCTGTTTCTTGTAAGTTGGGAATACAGAGTTCTTTTTTGCAACAACTATGCAGCTATAACTTCAGCTAGGCTTTCGAGCTCGAGAACCCCATCCTTTCTCTCAAAACAAAATATTTAGGACATAATGCACAATAGCAATTCATATATCTGATCTGTGCATAACACTTGGTAAAACATAGAAGGTTGTGAAAGATTGACATGTAATAACATGTTCTGGAAATTCATGTGCGGACAAGAAATACTTTGGTGCTCAATATATGAAATATGTCTAACTAGGAAACAGATTGAATTTCCCAAGTTCAAGTGATAATAATTACATGGATGCCTTCTACCCTCAGATCATTCTGTGTTAGGAGCAAGGCAATTTGTCAATCATTGGTGTATTGTATAATGGGGTCAACTTGCAAATGAAAATTTAACAGCTAGCATCTAATCATATTACCTTTCCATTGGCAGGATCGTTAAAGGTTCCAAAAATGGTCGTCTTGGGAATATGATGGTCTAGAAAGAAGCATCCACTAACTTACATTTAATCAATGGTTTGAGAACTTCGAATTTTTTTAACACATTTTCTAACCCTTTTCTCTGGATCAGCGTAGGGTTTGCTTTTGTGTTCCTATAAGTGATGGGGGACGAAACACAAGAAAAGGGGATAAACGAAACACAAGAAAAGGGATAATTTAGAAAAATCTCAGTCTAGAGTTTGTAACTCAAAAAAAGGTTTGGGACTCTCTTCCTAGGACATCTCACCCAAAGCACACTGATTACAAATACATCAATAACAATTTTCATATACATAAACTACCTAATTCCAACACATTCTTAGCCTTTTATAGACCTACATAATAAGAAACTTACCACCACAAGCAATGTGGGAATAAAATAAGATAAGACAAGCCTAATACAATAACCGGCTAAAACAAATAAGGTAAAATAGCCAACAAACTAAAACAACTAGATGGCCTCATCACTCCCCAGGGTTGCAGAAAACTCGACCTTGCCGAGTATAGATCTCTCGGCACTCAATCGGGCCATGGTAGTGGTCGTGAAATCAGTAATGTGCATTCAAGTTGAACCAAGGCGGTGGAGGTGGAGCTGACTTCTGTGATGGATCTACTAGCGATGACAGATCCAGAGAAGCACATGCAGCAAATCGAGTCGAGGTCGCTCCCCTGAAGGTCAAGCTGATACCAGGATCCCATGGGACATCCAACCTGCAGGTGTTGGAAACAATTCTTCTCAGAACCCTATAAGAACATGTACGCTGACTCTGTAGCGTTCTCACAATCTCAGGGTGAACATACCGGTCACTTCATTAATAACTATAAATTCCTGCAAGATACTACGTGAAAATGCAGCAAAGTTATAGTCATCATTGCAACTTGCTATTAGTCTGGGAGTTCCATCATATGCAACAGGTAAATGCTATGCAATCGACTCATTAGAAGTAACTCCTAAAGATGGGAGAAAGAGAGACATGAATTTCCGAGGACTTACCTCATTAGAAGTAACTCCTAAAGCTAAGGGAAAGAGAGACATGAATTTCTTAGGACGTACTTCAGACACTGCTAATGATATGACATCACTAGGACCGACAGAAATCTGAAGAAATTTCAGAAAGAACTCCAAACATTCACTAAAAAAAATCAGAACTAACATGATGTACTATAACAAGAACTCTAATAACTAACTAAAAGAGGAAACGATAAGAAAAGATTCAACCTTTGTTTCTTGACTCTCTTAATTTTCCTCATGAATATATATATCTCATCAAGTGTGGGCGTACTAGACTCCATTAATGCATCTACAATATCACTAGTATCGCTAGTATCTTCTGGAGAAACATGGACCTCATCAAGGCTTGAAGGTAACAGATGAGGCTTGAAGGTAACAAACAGGAGTGAATAAATGTATTCTCTACAACTAGTAATCTCGAAAGGGCAGAAGTTAATTGTGCACCCCTCAACACTAGTAATCGTAGAAAGCATTCTCAACAACCCTCAATTCACCATCATTGCTAGACACAATTTGTCGACTCTTGTGAGGGTTGTGTAGCTCATCCACAAGGCGGTTCATATAAAAATCGAAGAGGCATCTCTCTTTAAGCTTGACTTTCATCTCTTCCCACGACTCTATAATTTTCTACGCAGTTTCTTGCGTGCATTCGTAATAAAATCTCAATAAATTTGGCTGACCCTACTAGTCTCAATTCAACAAACCGAATCTTACTTGAGTTAGCCATATCATAATTGTCAAGTAACACTCAATGTTGGCTAGCCAATTGTTAAAAGCGTGAGGACTGGGTAACCAAAAATTTTTAGCTCTTTGAACCTAAACTTATGCGTTATTTTCTCTTTCTTAGTGATCACCAGTCATAAACACAGTCATCATTATAGTCATTTCTAATGCAAGTCTTATAATTATTATGACATTCATATTCACTAGGATCATGTGCTTCCGTTTTGAGATTCTATCGTTTCCCGAAGTTACTTAACATAAATGATCATACTAAACTAACGTGTCGGTTAGTTTGTTAACTTGATTACTCATGTTGAATTTTCATTATGATATGAATCTACGATACAAAGGTGAAGTCACACAAGCACTCAGATGCAACAAAAAATCCTAGACTCAAAATAAAACTAATACACTGTACTAAATGAGAATTAAAACATCCCTAGCGGTTCAGCTTCTAAATGCAATAAGTGCAATCCTACAATGATGAAAATAACATACAAACCTACTAAATAGCAGCAAGTACAATTTAGCAAGGTTCTAAATATCGGATATCGGATATCGGGATCGTGTCGGATGGGGGTTTTTCATATCGGATATTGGATATCGGGGGAGATATCAGGGATACACGCGCATATCGGTCGTTCATATCAGACACTATATATGATGAAATATTGATAACTAAAAGTTCATTTTGAGTCATAAATATCATCTATCTAATAAAATGATGTAATATGCTTGTAAAGACAGAAAAAATAATGTATATTTGCACGCAGTCGTGCAATAGATAAGTTATTTCATATCGGGCGTTATATCGGGCGATTTATCGGCCGATATTTCAAATATTGGCCATTTTTTGCTGCAAACGATATGGTAAATAATTTTCCGATATCGTATCGACAGCAGGCAAAAAGGAGATATCGGACGATATCTCGACCGACTCAGCCGATATTTAAAACAGGTCAATTTAGTTATAATTTATTGCAGTTCACTAGTATAGCAGGTAATCAGCAATTGATAAATCAGATCAAGATATGTCACCTGAGGGGGAGTCGTTCACCACCCAACATAGAGTTCTTTTAGGATTCCTTGACGAAACGCCCACAACCAAAGGCTTAAAATCACACACAAGGTCCTGAAACAGCGATAAAATGCACTGTGAGAGAATTACTGAAAATAGCGCAGATCGGCTTGAAACGGGCCTGAAATGGCTGCACAACTACTGTTGGTGCTGAGTCCGAGTTGACTCAACTGAGTCCGAGTTGACTAGGTTCAGGGTTGGGTTAGCTCAGTGTGAATCGACTGATTTGGCTCAGTTGGTTCGGGGTCAGGTCGAGTCGGATCTGAGCTCGATTGGCGGGTCGGGTCGAGCATTCTTGGGTTAGTTCAACCTGAAATCAAACCCGTATAAGCCCAGCAGATGAGAACAGTCTAATGCATCATAGATCTGATGGAAGACGTTGTCGATAGAGAAGGCAAGGACACGAGGACGACAAGGATCAGGTCATCGTCGAGATCGCTTGAGGGTTGTCGAAGTCATCGAGTGAAGTCGGTGCAGTCAGTGGTTGTCGAGGACTGGTCGAGTGCAGTCAGTGGCCAATGAGTTGATGACGACAAGGGAGATCAGGCTATGGAGATCTCACAAGCAGCGATGATGCAGTGGCAAAGTGGATCGGGAAGATGGGTGACGACGAGGAGGACGAGGATGATGGAGACAGTTGTCGGCGGGGAAGATCCGGTGATGTAGAGCTGATCGAGCTCTCGAGATAGCGGCGATGTAAATCTGATGTTGAAGCTGACGCTGAGGGAGGACGACAATGCTCGTGGGTCAGAGTAACGCGACGAAGACGGCGTTGCAAATGCAGGGCGTGGGGGCATCGGCGAGGGCAGGTCTGGCTCGTCGGCGAGAATGGGAAAGGACGACGGGATCTAGTGCTCGTCGAAGATCTGACTGTGGTCGTCGGGGATCTATGAAAATCGGTAAACTCTAGTCGATGTCAAAGGTCTGAGAAGGCGGTGATGTTAATCTCGTTGATGGTGGAATTCGGCAAAGTCGAGGTGGTGATTGCAACTGTGGGAGTCTGGGATCTTGACAATGTGGCAACGTGGGATCTTGACGGACGGCAGCGAGGGCGAAGGGAAGGCGGCGGCAGGCTGGTAAGGACGGAGTCGTTGAAGACAGTCAACAATGTTGTTTTTATTTCTCTTTTTTTCCTTTTGATTTTCCTTTTGATTTTTTCTCTTTTTTTTTAACAAAAACTAAACCAAATTTTTTGGAAGAAAAAAAACTAGATCTAAGGTTGGGATTTTGTGGAGGCTAAAGTTTTGTGGAAGCTAGGGGAAAGCGGGATTTAGCTCTGATACCAAACTGATGGGGGACGAAACACAAGAAAAGGGAATAACTGGGAACAAACACCAGGAAATCTCAACTTAGGATTTGTAACGCAAGAAAAGGGGTTTGGGACTCCCCCTGGGGTATTTCAACCAAAAGCACACTAGTTACAAATGCATTTTCATATTCATCAACTGCCTAATTCCAACGTTGTCTTGACCTTTTATAAGCCTACATAACAAGAAACTTCCCACTACAAGCAATGTGGGATAAAATAAGATAAGATAAGCCTACTATAATAACCGACTAAAACAAAATAAGATAAAATAACCCAACCAACTAAAGCAAACTAAAACCCCTCATCAGTAAGGGGGTGTAGAGCAGATATGCTAAATACCTCATCAACAGAATCAAGACCAAGGTGATCCTCATGAAACCAGTCCTCGCATATGCAGCATTGTATCATTTCTACCTGCTCTTTTGCTTGTGGGTCAGGATAAGGGCGGCCACATGTGCAGTATACTCCTTTAAAGTTATGGTTGTAAGAGTTATCAACATTTTCCGAATCTTTTGTCGGACAAAGCTTGCAGCTAAATTCTCCAAACTTTGAATTCCCACAATCACACCTAAACTTCCTCTTTGTCCACAGTTCCACCACCTATTGAAGTAGCGTCAGGAACTCAATACCAGATGGAAAATTGCTAGATATATGAAGAACATGTTTACAGACAAAAGTACACATACACAAAAAAAGACTAAAGAACCAATATCAGACAAACAGAGAGCAAATAACAGAACTCGCAAACTCCAATTAATGAAATATTGTGTCATAAAATAAATGTTTACTGAAGCTCAACTAATGCACCAGATTATCGTGTAATAAAAAAAAAAAGCTGCATATGCAAGAAACCACAGGGGGGGGGGAACGAATATTCAAAAACAGCAACAATCAGCACAAAAGACTTCAACTCAGCAGAGAAAAAAATTCTTTTTTCTCCTTCAAAAAAGGGGTCTGGGTGAAGTATACAGTACACTAGAAAACTAAGCAATCAGGTTGCACAATTATTCATGTTGGCTCCGGAAGCAAATGAAGCCTTTTAGTATAAGAAACATGTAAAAAATTGACAAATTGTTCAGCAATATTTAAGATCAAAAGCCAGAAGTAGACTTCTATGAATATGCATTGACTTAATGTTGAGGCTTTTATGAATATACCAGGAACTTTAAGAATCGCAAAGATAAAAAATGCAGTTTTGTCTATAAAAAATTCCATTTTATTTTGGAATGCAAATTCCTGATTGGGCAAGTGCCATGCTCACGTATTTGGAGAATAGAATCAAATAGAATCTGGCACAATTATATTACGTTCATAACAAGTTTGACAAGAGCAGAAGGACCGGAGACAATCAGCAAAGGATGAGCAAAACTATTAGACAATCATTAAAGTCCACCGCGAATACCCAAAAAAATGATTTTTTTTGTTTTGTGTGTGTGTGTTTTTTTTTTTTTTGGGGGGTGGGGGGGGTGGGGGGGCGCGGGTTTTGTTAATATAGATTAGACCCCTCAGCTCCTCTCTTTACAAAGAAAAAGGTAATTCCTGAAATGATTTCCACTATCTAACATGTTACAAAGCTCTCTTCCATTAGAAAACACACTCCACCTTCCCTCGATAAAATGAGAAAAGGGATATATGACAACTACCCAATAACAAGTAAAAATGAAGATCACAAAAAGGAGAGCTAAAGAACTGCACAAAAGTAATATGAAACTGTCGGCAAAATGCAGAATAAGAGGAATCCAACACTATTTCCAAAGCATACCTAATCATAAACAGACAAAAAAAACAGAAAAAAGATGATTACCTAGCTAACTCAATTATTCAGAATGCCACTAAGTTAATACCCCCCATTCACCGAATATATGCCCTTGATGTACATCAGAGGTAATTCCCATCTGAATCATTAATTTCTAAAACCCTCCACAAGTTTTGGCCATAATATTTTATATTTTTCCCCTAATACTCTTTCTTTGTTTCTGGTCATCTATGTCTAGCTTCAATGATTGTGTCCAAATGATCAGAGGTTTTGGTGGCCAATCAAACAGGTAATTTAAAGTTATATTTCAGAAAATGACCAAAGTAGTATGCACCTTAAGAGCACATTACTCAAGGTCAAGGATCAGATAAACAATAAGCAACTTTCAGTTCCTATCCGATAGAAGATAAATCTGAATGTATTGAAACATAATTATCTGTAATAGGAATATAATTATATGGCTAAAGCCATTTTCCTTTACCAAATTAATGGATTATCCATTTTGCAACTTACTATACATGATTATGGAGTATAAGCAAAAATACATTCCACCTATGACAACAATTATGAAAATAAATCTGCAATAACAAATTTTAGACAAACAAAGCATATATCATTGTTTAATAAATTGTAAGAGGAAGTATAAGAGTCTTCAGCTTTCATTATGTGTTTTCACATAATGACTTACATGAAGGAAAAAAAAGCTCAAGTTGAGTTTACAAATTGGAATAAACCCCTAAGTTATATTACCAAGTTTGAGCAAGATGACATGTAGTGATTATATTTAACCTTAACTAGATGAAAGAAAGAGTCCCAGAACCGAATCTTCCTTGCTTCCGTGCTAATCTTCGCTTTAAAAGTGTTGTGGTCTAGAGTTTCTAGTTTCTAAAGTAAACTAATTATGATTCTCATTCAGAGTAAATAATTTGTGCAATAAATAGGTTGCAACGAGTAGGTTTCAGGACTGAGAACACTTGTATAATTGATTTGTCTAGCTTTTCTTTTCTGAGAGTAATATAATGAATTTATCTGATCTGGTAAATGATAAGAAATTCTATCTTAATGAAAGGTGGTATCATATCTCCATGGAGATGCCAGGAGCTTGTAGATTCAAGAAAAGCAATTTGGCAGATCCTAGAACAGTAGAATATGGGCAGGTGTATTCGTGTGGGTGTGATGGTTGCGTTGTAGGTGCGGTGAGATGGGCATAAAGCCTTGAGGATGCCCATAGAATAAAACACCTCCCTTGCATTGTATTGAACAAATAGCAAAGGAGTGAGACCAAATCTGTTCATAAAGAACTAATCATATCAACTAGGAACAAAAACGTGAGGGATCAAGATGAAGCCCTGTAAGATGAGTCGAAGCAGCAATCCGGTGAATCTTGTCTTCTATAAAGAGTCAAAGACACTTAGACGAGCTATTTTCCAGACTAAGTGGAGCACGAATTTGATCTGCAATTGACACTGGTTCAGAATTTAAAGAGATATATCTGCAAAACGGGAGAGGAGGGTGATAACTAGCTGAAGTTCTTTTCATTTTCCCGGATAATTATTAAACGAAAACTACACTTTAGTGATATATATAGGAGAATTTTCATGTGCGAAATTTTCACACATGAAGATCTCTCTCTCTCTCTCTCTCTCTCTCTCTCTCTCTCTCTACAGAGAGCTCTCTCTCTCTGTGTCTCTCTCTCTATTTTATATATATAAGAGATATATATAGAGAGAGAGAGACTTGTGTCATTCCAGAAGGATTCGAGGCTGAATCCTTCCTACTCAAATACCAATATCCGACATCGAATACAAGATCCACTCTGTTGAAGTTGATCTATATTATTTCTAGTATCTATAAACCAAAAATCAAGTGTTTTGAATACTTTTTGCTCATGCATCAAGTAGGGAAAAAAAACGCACGACCTAAATAGTAAGTTGGTTAGTTTAACAGTGTAGAACATTTGAAACCTAAGAAAAATTGGTTTATATGGGTTTTTAAATGTTTAGATCATAATCAAATGGCCGGATCGAGAATTTGCATGTCTAAAGACATAGATCTAACCAACTCACTATTTTCGGCCATACATTTTGCGTCGCTTGATGGATGGGCAAAAAGCATTCAAAAACACTTGATTTTTGATGTATAGATACTTGAAATAATATAGATCAACTTCAACGGAGTGGATCTTTTATTCGAATGTCGGAAGCTTGTATTTGAGTTGGAAGGATTTGGGCTCAAGTCCTTCTGGAAGGACACATCTCTCTCTCTCTCTCTCTCTCTCTCTCTCTCTCTCTCTATATATATATATATATATATATATATATATATAGTTGGACCACAAACTTTCCATTAAGTTTTAGGTAGAATAATTAACACATTTCTAACCATTGGATATGCTTTGAGATTTGTGCACATTAAAATAAGGCTTGTAGAGAAACCCACTTGTTGTAAGGTGATTTTGATATAAGTTTGCAAAAAGCACCCCAGCAGCACAAGTTACTCTCTCGATTTGCAGCCCGACCAGATCTGGGACTGAGAAAAACTATCCCCCTCCTCTCCCGTCGCCGACGTCGCAGCCCAACCAAATCTGCTCGCCATTGCCGCCCTCTCTCTCCTAGATCACCAGAACCCAATCACCGTCAACTCCAAACATCACTGGCCCTTTCCCCCGCTCATAACCTCCCATCCTGACCTCCAAAATCCCGCGCTCGAACTCTCTCGTAGTCGTCACCTGCCCATCGGTCTCCCTCGCTAGCAACGATATTAATCTCCTTCGTGGACCGATCTCCTTTGCTCAAACCCTCTCGCAGCAACTAGAGATCTCCCTCGTGACCCCTCCTCGCGACGACCACTCTATTGCCACCCCTTTGCCGTCACTCGTAGCTCTATCCTTCTCTTATTTAAATAAGTCTATGAGAGAGAAGAGAATGCACAACTCTCTTGCTTGAATCTCTTTCTTGAGTCTTTGAGAGTGAGGTGTTAGATGATATGGATTCTAGATTTTGAAATGTGATTCATATAGATATCATCACTCTTTTTATTGTATTACATCCAAGTTGTTTGATGAATTTCTTCACTGGATTTAAACTGAACAACCACATACTCTGCTTGGCTGAGTTCAGTGAGAATTTCTTACTGCTACACAATGTACAATTTGCTAGCAATGATGAGATTGGTGGTGAATTCAATGCATAGTTCGGAACGTTCACAAGTTGGGGTTGATTGAGTCTTGTGTTAGTTCTAATTCACATATAAGAATGGTTTATTGGATGTCATAGTTCAAGATGGTGTATTTAGTGCTATTTCAGTGTGTGATGCTTCAGAGTCTTGGAATAAGTAATTATGAGAATATACGTGAAGTGTTGAAGAGACTTTTCTTCAAAAAATCTTATGTGTATGTACCCAAGAGTCATCGAGCTCCAAATCGTGAATGTATCGAGCTTCAAATTGTGAATGTACCAAGCTACAAATTGTGAATGTATTTATGAATTTCTAAAAAATATATTGTGTATAGGAGGAGATTTACATTAGAAAATAGATATTGTTATCCATGAATTTGTACGTGCGTATATTTTGAAGTATTAATAGAGATTGTTATTGATGGATATATTCTATTCATAACCTAACATTTCACAACTCAAAATTAGCTCAAATGACATTCATGACTAACATTTCATAACTCAAAACTAGCTAAAATGGCATTCAAACCAATATTTTCACAACCGATACACATGATGTCTTAATTAAACCCCAAATGACATTTACAACCAACATTTCCTTCTTGTTTTCTATAGTCTACATGCATCATGAAAAACAAATTCATGAAGAAATATGACGATAGCCTCCAAAATGCCCTTGACTCGTAGATTTATTTTGAGCATCCTGTAAAAGAAAAAACTGAAAAATTCATTAGTATAAGATTTATTGCACATGTAACATTTCAAAGGTCTTATTAAAAACTTTATCATTTGAATCTTGATTTCAAAAAAGACTTAGATGCCAAAATAGGAGATGGCTTTTATCCCTGAAAAGTCAACAAGAAAAGTTAGTTATTTACCCATTTAAGTATTACATACATTGTTTTAAATATCGGCCGATATACTGGTATATCGGCCGATATACCGGTATTTTATTCAAAATGATACGATAAGTGCAAAAATTTACCGGATATCGTTTTGAACCGATATTGGCCGATATATTGCCACATAGTCGATATATCGGCCGATATCCGAGATGAAATATCCGATATATCGGCCATTATAGTTACTTATTTGGATAATAATTATTATTTTTTGCTTGAGAGATTGTTTTATTTTATTCTATATTCATTATGGTATTTCAATGATGTTTTTATATGATGTTTGGATAATAACTTATTTCATTTATTAATGTCTTATATGCATTTACTATTGATATATCAACCGGTATTTAGTACCATATCGCGATATATCACCCGGTATTCGGTATCCCGTACATAAATTTGCCAACCGGTATATCGCCGGTATCTGATATTTAAAACACTGATTACATACCAATACTATCAAAGCATATAATTTTTACAGTAAGCATACCTTCTATTATCCTTTGCATGTACGAATATCATGACCTTGAGTGTCACATTTGCTACATGTTTGGGTTCTTTTTGTTGGATTTTCAACTTCTGTACCTTGATCATTTTAAGTCGATAAGAAGCTTCCTTTAGCCCTTTTTTTTGTTTTTATCATTTTTCAAAGGAAACTTGTATCTATTTCTTGGGCCGCCTTTGCATTTTGAAGTTGGCGGAATCAACCATTATTGTAGTGTCATCAGTATTTAGGATCTCTTCAATGTTCTTCTCCATCATGAGTTTTTCTTTCATAATAGTGATCTCACCAAGGATCGAAAACTCGGCCGAGTCGGATACGACTCGGCCGAGTCGTATCCGACTCGGCCCCCTCCGGTACAACTCGGAGGCCCGAGTCAGGGGACGGGCGCCGAGTCGGCCCGGATCGGGTCCAACTCGGACCCGATCCGGGCCGACTCGGCGCCCGTGACTGCGCCCTTAAAAACGAGCTGAGGGAGAGAGAGATCAGATCTAATCTCTCTCTCTCGCGCGCTCGCCGTCCCCCCCGCGATGCCCTCGCCGTCCCCCGCCGTAGCCGTCGCCGTCGCCTGCAGGTAAGTTCTCCCCTCTCCCTCAGTCTCTCTCCCTCTCTCTGTGCCTCTCTCTCCCTCTCTTTCTCTGTCTCTCTCCCCGCAGCGGCGCGCTCTCTCTATCTCTCTCTCTCCCCTCTCCGCAGCGACTCTCTCTCTTTCTCTCTCTCTGTCGGACTCTATCTCTCTCTCCCTCTGTATCTCTCTCTCACTCTGTATCTCTCTCTCTGTCGGAATCTCTCTCTCTCACTCTGTATCTCTCTCTGTCGGATTCTCTCTCTCTGTATCTCTCTCTCCCTCTCCCTCTCAGTCTCTCTCCCCCTCTCTGTCTCTCTCTCTCCCTCTCCCTGTCAGTCTCTCTCTCTCTCTCTGTCCCTCTCTCTCTCTCCGTCTCCCTCTCTCCTCCACTGTGTTCCCCTCTCTCCTCTGTCTCCGCCTCTCTCCCTCTCTCTGTTCCTCTCTCTCTCTAATTAATTTGCATTTAATGTCATTTAATTTAGTTTAGTTTAGGTAAAGTTAATTTAACTTAATTTAGGTTAATTTAATCTAATAAAATTTTGTAATTAAGTTAGGTAATTTAATAATTTTATTAAAGTGAGGTAATTAAGTTAGTGTAGGTTAATCTAGTATAAACTAGTTTAGTTTAATTTAATGTAGTTTCATGTAATTGAATTTAATTTAATTTAAATTAGTTTAGTTAACTTAATTTAGGTTAATTTAATTTAATAAAGTTTTGTAATTAAGTTAGGTAATTTAATAATTTTATTGAAGTTAGGTAATTAAGTTAGTGTTGCTTAATCTAGTATAAACTAGTTTAGTTTAATTTAATGTAGTTTCATTTAATTGAGTTTAATTTAATGTTTTTTAATTTAGTTAATTTTAGTTTTAATTTAATTTAACAGATAATTTTTTTAAATTTCAGTATGGCTCCAAAGCAACGCGATATTGGATGGGAACATGGTACCCCTGTTGGTGGAAGTAAAAAACTTGTGAAGTGCAATTATTATGGGAAACAAGTCCATGGTGGTATCACTAGATTGAAGCAGCATATAGCACATGTACTCGGTCAGGTGGAAAGATGCTTGCGAGTATCAAAAGAGATATCTCAAATAATGAGACATCTTTCTGAAGGTAGCAAAGAAAGAGCGGCCATTAAATCTAAAAAAGACCGACTTATGAGATCTTTAAGTGAGGAAGATTTCTATGATGTGACCGAAGAAGATTCTGATAAAGAAATTGAAGAAGTTGGTGGTTTAGAAGGAGTTGAAAGAAGACAACTGAAACAAGCCATGAAAGAAAGTCGTGAAATGGCTTGGAGATCGGCAGAAGGAGTTGATATTGGTGGCAGTAGTTCACAGCCTTCAGGATCAGGGAGTAACCGTGGATTGCGTCGGAGTATGACTATGAGAGAAGCTGAAATTCCAGCTCGTGGTATTGATCCTTACATGTTCCCAACAAAACAGAAATCAATCAAAAGCATGTTCTCAACTGAGAATATGAAAAAAGTTGGGAAATTCGTGGCGAAATTCTTTCACTACAATGCAATACCATTCAATGCAGCTGATAGTGGTCCTTACTACCAAGCCATGATTAATACTATTGCGGAGGCAGGTCCAGGTGTAAAAGGACCTACAGGGTACCAGATTGGCAATCTCTATTTAGAGGAGGAAGTGAAAGAAATTGGAGTATGTATTGCTTCAATAAAAATAAAATGGCCGCAGTATGGTTGCACGATCATGTGTGATGGATGAAGTTCTCATAATAGAAAGCCTATTGTTAATTTATGATTTATTGTGATAGAAGAAGCATGATCTACCATACTTCTGTTGATACCACTAATATCTCGAAGACTGCTGAGTATATATTCTCGCTAATGGATAAAGTTGTTGATGAAGTTGGCGAAGAAAATATCGTGCAGGTTGTAACAGATAATGAGGCAAGTTTCAAAGCAGCTGGTCACATGTTGATGGAGAAGAGAAAACATTTGTTTTGGTCTCCCTGTGCAGCACATTGCATTGATTTGATGCTTGAAGATATTTGCTCTTTGAAATCAGTCAAGGAGACATTGGATGATGCTAAGGTAATCACATCATTCATTTACAATAGCCTCAAAGTGGTGAATTTAATGAAACTATATCCAAAGATAGAGATTTGTTGAGACCAGGTATAACACGGTTTGCCACCGAGTTTATTTCTATTGAAAGCCTTATTCGCTATGAGCAAGATTTGAAAAGAATGTGCACGACTACCGAATGGCGTGAATTCAACAAGGAAAGGAGTAGAAGAAGTGTGCGAGATAAGGTTTCTAATCTCATTCTGACTGACCGGTTTTGGAAGAAGGCAAGAGAGGTCCAAAACATTATGGATCCTCTTGTTAGAGTCTCGAAGATAGTGGACCAGGACAAGAAACCTACACTATCTATTATATATGAAGCTATGGATAGAGCAAAATTGGCTATAAAGGCCTCAAATAAGAACTGGAAGAAGTACTGGGACATCATTGATAGAAGATGGGAGGGACAATTGCATAGACACTTGCATGCTGCTGGTAATTCATTTGCCTAGAAATCATATTTGTTGACTAGAAATTGAAACTGTCATATCATAACAATCGTTTGCTTACATTATTGCAGCATATTTTTTAAATCCAGCACTCCAATATTCAAAAAACTTTTCTACCATCCAGAATTGAGATATGGATTAAAGGAGGTCATTAAAAGATTGGAGCCAGATTTGACTAAACAAGCAAGAGCTATTAATGAGGTAATAATAATTTATTTATTTCATCGATATAATGTTATGCAAATATTAACACGTGTGATGTGTATTTTCAGAGATAAAATTATTTGTGGATGGAGTTGGAGAATTTGGAAGCTCACTAACTAGAAGAGCAGTGCAACAATCTCTTCCAGCTGATTGGTGGATTAATTATGGCGAAGAAGCTCCCAATCTGCAGAAAATTGCCATCAAAGTCTTAAGCCAAACATGTTCTTCATCGGGATGTGAAAGAAATTGGAGCACGTGGTCGCTAATTCATACAAAACTGCGCAACCGGTTGACAATGAAAAAGTTGCATAAACTAGTATATGTGCATTACAATATGCGGTTACGAGTAAGAAACTTGACATGCAAAAGCGACACTGATGATTATTACAACCCAATTGATCTGAACAATATTTCAATGATGATGATATTTTGGATGAGTGGATTCGTGAGGGAGAACAGCCGATGTTACTACCAGATGACTTAGGTTGGTTAGATGAAGGTATTCGTCATACTGACGAAAGTGGCGGTGATGATGGTGATGGCGGTGATGATGACAGCGGTGATGGTGGTGGCGGTGATGATGGTGATGGCGGTGATGATGACAGCGGTGATGGTGGTGGCGATGATGATGGTGAAGGTGATGGTGGTAATGTTGAAGAGACTCATGGTGTTGGTGGAAGCCAACGAGATGATGCTTTAACATGGGATTCACAATATTATGCCACACAAGATACAGATCATGGAGGCCGGGCGGGGATTTCACAGCAGCGTAGGCATTTGGATCGGTTGGTCGAATTCAGTTCTAGCGATGATTATTCGAGTGGACATGATAACTACTCACATGGTCATCATAGTCTTGAAGGCCATTTACAGGGGTTGGGTTTGACATCTGGCCAATATTCTGGCACTGATTATTCTAGCACTGGTGAATACTCTACTAGCAGCACTGAATATCGAGGTTTTAGGTATTATCACCATGGAGCTGATATTGCACAACCCCTACCGCCATATTACTCTGATAGTGGATCCTCTGGCCAATCATCTCAGCCTACAGGATCTCACCCACAAACATATCATTATCCTTATGGAAACTATATGCCTGATTTCTATACTTATCGCGGGCCAGATGATAATGATGATTTGGAGCCTCCTCGTAATTCAATGTGGAAATGACTATATTAGCAGGTACTTATGAATTATTTTGTGCAATTTACTATATTATGCATGTATTTTGATATTTTTCTACCGATGACGCTTGTATTTATGCTTTCACGTTATGTTTTGAGTGTTAGGTGATATGTTTTGAATATGTGATGCATGAATTTGGATGTTTACATTTTTTTATGATTTGTCATGATTTTTTCATAATTTTTTTGGCGCTCTATGTAGCGTTTTTTGCGTATCGCCCGAGTCCGATCCGAGTCGCCGAGACCGATCCGTCTCGGTGCCGGCCGAGTCGGCGGCCGAGACCAAGACTTTGAACCATGGATCTCACAATAAGTAGTTTGTAGATTACATATAATATATTCATATATTTCAGTAAACATAAATCTTTCTCTGCTAATCTTAAGATATGTTGGCATATACTATTATATCGCATGGATGCAGATGATATCATACCTTCATTGTTCTGCGAATAAAAACCGAAGGTCAAACCTTTCTTGGCATCCTTTGTCTATTTTTTAAGAATGTAATGAGGTGGGATGCATAGTTCACAGTCGCGGTCTCGGCCGCCGACTCGACGGGCACTGAGACGGATCGGTCTCGGTGACTCGGATCGGTATCGGGCGATACGCGTAAAATGCTACATAGAAAGCTCAAAAAAATCTGAAAAAATCACGACAAATCTTAAAAAAATATAGACATCCACATTTATGTATCACATGTCCAAAATATATCATCTAGCACACTAAACATAAAGCGAAAGTATAAATACACGCGTTGTCGGTAAAAGCATATCAAAATACATGCACAATATAGTAAATTGCACAAACTACATTCATAAATATATGCTAATGTAGTTATTTTCACATTGAATTGCGATGAGGCACAAAATCATCATCATAATGCAGAGTTGACCGAGTCAACTCCGATTCTCGGCTGAGTCGGTTTCCTCTGAGTTGAGTCGACCGACTCGTGACTCGGACTCGTCTCGGAGCGAGCCGAGACGGATACGACTCGGCCGACTCGTCTCCGACTCGGCTGAGTCTTTGAACCGTGGTGGGATGGTCTTCATTCTAAACTTCCTATATACTTCAAACATATAAGTGTATGGAAGTCCAATAATTCAAATAATTTGCAATTACAAGATACCATTTCACTTGAAGCATCATAATTGGCAAAAATTCTCTTTTTCTTATCCTTGAATACACAAGAGTATATGTTCCATTTTCTTGCTCTTCAACATCAAATAAAAGAGAATCTCCAAAATTATTCTGAAGTCTTGTAAATAACTTTCTTATGTAAATTGTACAAGCATGCTTCTTAAGAAGATGAGCTGATTATGAAATCGGTTTCACTTGCATTGTTTTAAAATCTTCATAATCCTCATTCTCATATCTATTTTGTAGCACTTTCTCATATTGTTTGACAAATAAATGTATAGATGTATGAGAATTCACATAATCATCAAAAATTGCACTCATAGATTCACTTTTTGTGTGGAAAACGTGTGCGTGAAAAGCATCTCTAAAATACATCGAAACTCATTCATGGTGAATCTCAAAAAGATACTTTATATGCTCATTATCATTCAACTCATTCTTCCTGACTAGTGACTTCTATTTGGCCTCAAAATCTTCAATTATCAATTCATTATTAAATTCCTGAAGTTTCTTTCCAAATGTATTATGATTGCTATGTATTTTGTCCATCTTTTCTCTTGTTTTTCTTAAAATATGTCATTCACAAAATCTATGTCTAACATCTAGGAAGACAAAATATTGTGTTCATATAAATCTTAATCTGTTATCATCGGTTCAGGATGACGTCCTCCCATTGTCAAGTAGTGAATATCCACTCAAGGAAATTTGCTCATCACGAATTAAAGCACATCCAAATAATATAGACTGCCAATGGTGATTTATTCCAAATAATATAGACTGCCAATGGTGATTTATTCCAACGAAAGGCGCAAATGGCATATTCTGCTTGTTTATCATATAAGTTGTAACAAATGTAATGACATCTCCGAAATACTGATAAACTAAACGTGACCTCCCATCCACCCAAAATATATTTTGTGCACGTTCAAAATCATCAGGCTAGATTGCATAGAAGAATGAAGGATCCTCAGCGTGTAAATGTTTGAAAAACTGAAATAGTAAAGTGTACATCACCACCAAACAAACTTCTCATTGCTGAACCTACAGATTTGCTCACATCTTTGGGAATGAAAGTAACATTCTTTACTCCACCAAGTTCAGAAATAACGAGACAATTTTCTTAATTGGTGCATTTTCATTACGCAAAATGATAATCATGTCTTTTATCTCTTGAAGGATATGCCTTGAGAACGATAAAATTTCACTTTGCTTGAGGTGACAAATGGATGAGTTTGGTCAACATCAAATGATCTAACCATCCACTTTCCATTAGTATCCAATTTTACTCTTATGTGAGCTTTGCAATTCAGTTTTGTAGTCGGCACATTCGTCTTAAGAGTACTAAAAGAGCACTCTTAATCACCTTCACTGTTACACTCACTTGACACTTTCAAAGTCTCTCCGTGAGAACAATAAAAAGACCATGTTGTCACAATAGACTTTTTGATAGACTTTATGCTAATGTTGGACCTTTAAAAGTACTAAATCCCTTGGGCTTAGCATAACTATTGTAAAATACTCTTGCATCTTCTTCAGAATCAGATTTCATTCCTGTATGAAGTTTGCCTTCGTCGGAGTCACCATCTTTCATCATGTCATCCATGGTATCATTTATAGCATCTCTAATAAGACTGATTGAATCGTCATAGTTCAAGGCGTCCATGTTGTGAATGCACTTAAGCTGTTAAAATGTTGTAGTTAAAACAACAAGCAAAGCAAATAAACAAAGTTCTTAAAATAATAATCAACATTAAAAAATTGAATTAACAATCAGAGGAAGATTTTGGCTTTTTCCATGTTTTAGGAAATTTTTACATATTTAAAGATAAATATGGTATTAAAAAGTTTGCAGAATTTTACAGATTTTGTTTTCTGATTTTAAGAGATGATACAAATTTTTACATATTTGAGCTAAAAAATAAATTAGCAACTTTCAACTTCCATTTTTTACAATAGGTTCAATGGAGTTTAGATATGAATGTACCTTTTTGAGTAGAAAATTATACAAAAGATAACTCTTTTGATCAACCAATTAAATCCCACGATCAAGTTGTTGCAGTGTTGTAAGTTGTATTAAGTTTCACGATCTGGCTAAACGAAACACTCGAATCCTTCAATCAAAATTTGCTTTCAATTAGGGAGGATCCTTTTAACAGAATTTGGTTTCAATGTAAGAGAGAGGAGAGGGGGCGACGACGCTGACGGGATAAGAGGGTGAGAGCGACGACATCAATGACAGGAGAGGAGAGGAGAGCAGCAATGGAGAGGAGAGGGAGGGCGACAACGTCAAGCGACAGAATAGGAGAATGAGGGTGGCCAGGAAGGAGATTAGAATCGCTGCCAGTGAGGGAGACTAGCGAGCTAGCTATAGCTGCGAGAGAGCTCGAGAGCGGGGTTTTGTAGGTCGAGATGGGAGGTTGTGAGCGGGTGAGAGGGCCGGTGATGTTTAGAGTTGACGGCGATCGGGTTCTGGTGATCGAGAAGAGCACTACAAACTTTCCATTAAGTTTTAAGTATAATAGTTAACACATTTCTAGTCATTGGATATCCTTTGAGATTTGTGTGCACTAAAGTAAGGCTTGTAGAGAAACACACTTGTTTTTTTAAGTTGATTTTGACACAAGTTCGCAAAAAATACCCCAGCAGTACAAGTTACTCTCTCATCTGCAGCCTGACCAGATCTGGAGCTGAGAAAAACTCTCCCTATCCTCTCTCATCGTTGACTTCGCGGCCCGACTAGATCTGGTCATCCCCACCCTATCTCTCCCCCCTTCTCTCCTCAATCACCAGAACCCAACCACCGTCAACTCCAAACATCACCAGCCCTCTCCCTCGCTCATAACCTCCCATCTCAACCTCCAAAACCTTGCGCTCGAGCTCTCTCGCAACCGTCGCCCGCCCGGTGATCTCTCTCGCTGGCAGTGATCCTAATCTCCTTCGTGGTTGCCCTCACTCTCCTCTCTCGTTGCCGACGTCGTTGCCCTTACTCTCTTCTCCCGTTGCCACTGTTGATGCCTCTCTCTCCCTTCTCCTCTCCTATTCTCTCTCTCCCTCACATTAAAACCAAATTCTAACGAAGGGATTCTCTCTAGTTGAAAGCAAATTTTGATTGATAGCCGAATCGTGAGACTCTACTACAGGTTACAGCACTGTAGTAACTTGATCATGAGATTTGATTGCTTGATCAAAGGAGTTATTTTCTGCATAATTTTCTGCTAAAAAAGGTAAATCCATCTCTAAAATCTATTGAACCCATTTAAAAAATGAAAGTTGAAAGTTGCTCATTTATTTTTTAGCTCAAATCTGTAAAAATTTGAACCATCTCCTAAAAACAGAAAACAAAACAGTAAAAGGTTGCAACCTTTTTAATCCCATATTTATCATTAACTCTGTAAAACTTTCCTAAAACTTAAAAAAAGCCAAAATCTTCCTCTAAATGTTTCATTTTTAATTCCATTTTTTCATTTAATGTTAATTATTCTTTTTAGAACTTCGTTTATTTGATTTACTTGTTGTGTTAGCTACAACATTTTAGCAGCATAAATGCATTCACAACATGGACAAAAAATTAGGGAATTAGAGGGGGCTTGAACTATGACAACTCAATCAGTCTTATTATAGATGTTATAAATAAAACCATGGATGGCAAAATGAAAGATTGTGACTATGACGAAGGCAAACCTCATATAGGAATGGAATTTGATTCCGAAGATGCAAGAGTATTTTACAATGGTTATGCTAAGTCCAAGGGATCTGGAACTTTGAAGGTCAGCATATAAATCCATCAAAAAGTCCATAGTGACATCACTGTCTTTTTATTGTTCTCACGGAGAGACTTCGAAAGTGTCAAATGTGTAACAATGAAAGTGAACAAGAGAACTCTTTTAGTACTCCGAAGAAAAATGTGTCGACTCCAAAACTAAATTGCAAAGCTCACATGAGAGTAAAGTTGGATACTAATGGAAAGTGGATAATTAGTTCATTTGATAATGATCACACTCATCCATTTATCACCCAAAGCAAAATGAAATTTTATCGTTCTCATAGGCATATCCCTCAAGAGATAAAAGACATGATTGTCACTTTTCGTAATGAAAATGTACCAATTAAGTAAATTCTCTCTCTTGTTACTTCTTAACTTTGTGGAATAAAGAATGTTACTTTCATTCTCAAAGAAGCGACTTTGCAGGTTCAGCGATGAGAAGTTTGTTTGGTAGTGATATGTCCACTACACTTGACTATTTCAAATATTTACAAGCTGAGCATCCTTCGTTCTACTATGCAATCAAGTCTGATGATTTTAAACGTGCACAATATATTTTGGGCGGATAGGAAGTCACGTTTAGCTTATCAGTGTTTTGGAGATGTTATTACCTTTGATACAACTTATATGACAAACCATTTGTGTCTTTCATTGAAACAAATCACCATTCGCAGTCTATATTGTTTGGATATGATTTAATTCGTGATGAGCAAGTTACTTCTTTTGAGTGGATATTCACTACTTTGCTTGAGGCAATGGGAGGACGTCATCCTAAAGCGATGATAACAGATCAAGATTTAGTTATGAGGAATGCAATATCGAAGGTCGTCCCAGATGTTAGGCATAGATTTTGTGAATGGCATATTTTAAAAAAAGCAAAAGATGTGCAGCATAGATAGGAATCATAATACATTTAGAAAGGAACTTCAAGAATGTGTTGACAATAAATTGACAGTTGAAGATTTTGAGACCGAATACAAGTCACTATCAGTAAGTATGAGTTGAATGATAATGACTAGTCAGTAAGTATGAGTTGAATGATAATAGAGCATATAAAGTATCTTTATGAGATTCGTCATGAACAGATTCCTGTGTATTTTAGAGACATTTTTTTACGCACACACATGTCTACCACACAAAGAAGTGAATCTTTAAATGCAAATTTCGACGTTTATGGGAATTCTCATACATCTATATATTTATTTGTCAAACAATGTAAGAAAGTGCTATAAAGTAGATATGAGAATAAGGATTATAAAAATTTTAGAACAATGCAAGTGAAACTGATTTCATGGTCAGCTCATTCTCATGAGAAGCATGCTTCTATAATCTACACAAGAAAGTTATTCACAAGGTTTTAGAATAATTTATGGATTCTCTTTTATTTGATGTTGAAGAGCATGAAAATAAAACATATACTTCTGTGCATGTAAAGGATAAGAAAAAAGATTTCTTATCAAATATGAAGCTTCAAGTGGAATGGTATCTTGTAATTGCAAATTGTTTGAATCGCCTAAACTTCCATGCACTTATATGCTTGAACTATATAGAAAGTTTAGAATGAAGACCATCCCACCTCATTACATTCTTAAAAAATAAACAAAGTATGTCAAGAAAGATTTGGCTCTCAGTTTTATTCGTGAACAACGAAGGCATGATATCATCTGCATCCATGCAATATAAGAATATATGCTAACATATCTTGAGATTAGCAAGAGAAAGATCTATGTTTAGTGAAAGATATGAATATATCATACATGCTCTACAAACTACTTATTCTGAGATCATTATTGTGAAAAAAAACTCATGATGAACATTTAAGAGGTCCAAATACTAATGAAAATCAAATGACACTACAACAATCCTTGATCCGCCAACTTGAATATGCAAAGAACGCCCATGAAATAGATACAAGTCTCCTTTGAAAAATGATAAAACCAAAAAAAAGCTAAAGGAAGCACCTTATCGACTGAAATAATCAAGTTATAAAAGTTGAAAATCCAATAAAAAGAACTCGGACAAGTAAATATGACATTCAAGGTCGTGTTCGTACACGTAAAGGATAATAAAAGGTATGCTTACTGCATAAAAATATAAACTTTGATAGTATTGGTATGCTATACTTAAATGGGTAAATAACTAACTTTCCTAATTGACTTTTCAGGGATGAAAATCATCTCCTATTTTGGCATCCAGATCTTTTTAAAAATCAAGATTCAAACAATAAAGTTTTTGATAAGGTAATAATTAAAGAATTTAGTTATCTTCTTTTGAAATGTTACATGTGGAATAAATCTTATACTAATGAATTTTCAGTTTTTTCTTTTAAGGATGCTCTGAATCAATGTTCTAAAAACCCGTTATATAACTCGTTATATAACCTAACGACGATTAATCGTTACGTAACAAGGCTAAAAAAACACAATGTTTCATAACTATGCTTATTTTGCTTGTAATGTTCGTTACGTTACGTTATTAATGTAACACACCGTAACTTACGTTACAATGCAAGTCGACTTTTTATAAAAATCCCCAAATTCGCTCGGTCTAGGGCCAAAAAAAATCCTCTCTGCAACCTCATCGCCGTCTCTGCAACCTCGTCGTCGACACCGAGAAGAAAAAAGAAGAATAAGACCTACCTCACGTGGTTCTTTGTTGTGATGTTCTTGTCGGCGTCATCTCCAAGCGATGGTTCTCCTTCGTGGTTCTCGCCGGCGTCGTCTCCAAGCGATGGTTCTCCTTCGTGGTTCTCGCCGACGTCGTCTCCAAGCGGTGGTTCTACGTCGTAATTCTTGCCGGCGTCGTCTCCAAACACATGTAAGCTCTCTCTTCCCCCTCTGCTCTCTCCCCCTCTTATCTCTCCCCCTCCCGATCTCTCTCTGCTCTCTCCCAAGAGAGAGGTCTCCCAGATCTCTCTCTCACCTCTCTCTTGGGAGAGAGCAGAGAGAGATCAGGAGAGGAGAGGCAGAGAGTGAAATATCTAGGTGGAGAGGGCAGAGAGAGATAATTGCTAAAAAAATTGGCTGAGATAATATTATCAAAAGATAATTGCTAAAAATTATCATGCTTGTTATCATACTTGTTATAATTCAATTATCATGCTTGTTATAGTTTGTTATGCTTGCGAACTTATTATAAAATTTGTTATGTTTTCGAACTTATTATAACTTGTGAATGTGAACATTTATTGTGAGACTTACTAAATGTGTGATATATTATTTTGATATTTTTTTAGATTTTTAAAATTATTTTTCTATTTATATAAATTCTTAAACATATAATATATATTTATTTTTATTAAATAAATATTAAATAGCGTAACCTACGTTATGCGTTACGTTATAACCTATATTAACATAACAAAGGAAAAAAGTTATCATTACGTTATCGTTATTTTAAACATTGCTCTGAATATATTTAGAGCCAAGGGCATTTTGAAAGCTATCGTCATATTTCTTCATGAATTTCTTTTTCATGATGTATGTGGCACTCAAGTGCCATTTAAGCTAATTTTGAGTTTGTGAAATGTTGGTTATGAATGCAATATATCCGTTAATAACAATCTCTATTTAATATTTTGAAATATACACGTACAAAATCATGGATAACAATCTCTATTTACATTTTTAAATGTAAACCTCCTCGTATACACAATACATATTTTAGAAATTCACAAATACATTCACAATTTGTAACTTGATACATTCATAATTTGGAGCTCATTAAAGTCGATACATTCAAAATTTGGAGCTCGATGACTCGAGTACATACATGTAAGAATTTTGAATAAGTCTCCTTAATCCATCACAAATATTCTCATAATTACTTATTCCAATGCTCTGAAGCATCACACATTGAAATAGCATCAAATACACCATCTTGAACTAAGGCATACAAAAAATCACTCTCATATGTGAATTAGAATCAATACAAGACTCAATCAGCCTCAACTTGTGAACGTTCCAAATTAGGCACCAAATTCACCACCAATCTCATCATTGCTGGTAAATTATACATTGTGCAGCAGTAAGATATTCTCGCCGAACTCAGCCAATCAGAGCTTGTGTTTGTTAATTTAAACCCAGTGAAGAAATTCATCAAACAGCTTAGATGCAATACAATAAAAAGAGCACTACATCTATGAGTCACATTTCAAAAATCCAAATCCATATCACCTAATACCTCACTCTCAAAGACTCGGAGAAAGAGATTCAAGCAAGATAGTTATGCATTCTCTTCTCTCTTATAGACTCATTTAAGAAAGAAAAGGACAAAGCCACGAGAGATGACAAAAGGGTGGCAACGAAGTGGTCGTCGCGAGAAGAGACCACGAGGGAGATCTCTAGTCGCTGCGAGAGAGTTCAAGCAAAAGAGATCGGGCCACGAAGGAGATTAGGATCATTGCCAATGAGGAAGACCGACGGGCAGGCGACGACTGCGAGCGAGCTCGAGCGTAAGGTTTTGGAGTTCAGGATGAAAGGTTATAAGCGGGAGAGAGGGCCAGTGATGTTTGGGGTTGACAATGGTTGGGTTCTGATGATCTAGGAGAGAGAGGGCGATGATGGCGGTCAGATTTTGTCAGGTTGCGACATTGGCGACGGGAGAGGAGAGGGAGAGTTTTTCTCAGCCCAAGATCTGGTCGAGCTGCAGATAGAGAGAGTAACTCGTGCTGCTCGGGTGTTTTTTGTAAATTTGTACCAATACCACCTTACAAAAATAAGTGGGTTTCTCTACAAGCCTTACTTTAATATGCACAAATCTCAAAGCATATCCAATGACTAGAAAAGTGTTAACTTTTCTAGTCTAAACCTAAATGAACAACTCATATATATATATATATATATGTGTGTGTGTGTGTGTGACATCACTTACCACTTAATTCCGAGAGGTATGATGTTTTACTTACAAAGAACCACCTACACTCTGTGTGCACATAGAGGCCAAGAAAAAGGAAGTATCAAATGAAATTTTATAAGTAAAACTCCTTAAGCTGAGTTGGCTATTGGCGTGCTTATACGTCTCTAAACGTATAAAAGAGGGGCGTCGAGAAAGGAAGAAATATATATAATCACGTGAAAGAAGTACATCACTTTTAAATTAATGTAAATAAAGCTAAGGGACATGTACGCACTCCTATCCCTCTCTCTTCATGTTAAGCTCTTTCCTCACCTTCTTGAGTGGAGGCCTTCTCCCTCATGGAGGCTTCACTTTCCTCTGCTTGGGGTACTCCAGTTATCTTAGGGAATCATCCTCCCCGATTTAAGTTTATGGCCCAGATGCAATTTGAAAAATAAAAAATGGGCTAACATTCATGTTTGCCCTAGGGCCTAGGGGCTGATTGATGATAGGTATATAACTTAAAAAGAAACTAAAATAATTAAGACTATGTCTATTTAAGTTTGAAATAAACGTCATTAAGGAAATTGAAAGGTTGCTGGAAAGTGAAAATTAGTAATTAAATAGAATACTTCTTAATTTCAATAATATTTATGTTTCTTTTACCCCATTCCTTCATTATCTCCCATCTCTGATGACTCATCTCCTATTTTTCATTTCCTTAATATAGTCATATTAACATCCAAAAAATTAGTTAAAAAGAGTGCCAAGTGCATTAATAGGCACCCCAGAGGTACATCGGCTAATCGTCTGCCTCAGTAGAGTTAGCGACCTTTAGAAACCAATTAATGTTCATGATTTCCAATTTAATCTGAACAAAAACTTCTTAAAAGTGAGAATTCCCCCTATGGCATTGATTATTTCCTCAAATGGTCGAAGAATCATGATTATATGCAAGATGAGAGATTGGTTGCATTAGAGGTAAAGAAATATTGCTTTTCCATCTTTGTATCTCATAAGTCACTTTCCATCCACTATTTATAGGCTTTTCTACACTTCTAGTAATACTACTATAATAGAACTTCATTAAGAGCGGTCTCATATACATTATTACACACCCCACATTTGCTAAATAGACTCATAAATTCTCTTGGCCTAGTTGTCACTCCTTAATAGAAAATATGACCTCATTACAACTTTTTAAAAGTAAGAAAAATCACTATCAGACTGATTCACTCCCACATAGGTATAGATGGATCCGAATAATAAGTTCTGTATCCTTCAGGAGAGATTGATGTGTCTATGCAGCTTTTTCTATCTAATTCTATAGCACAGTACCCTTGTGTTGGGCCTGCTCTGATACCAAATGTTGGTCCCGAGATGATGCCAAATACGGAACTTTCTCTGTTGGCACTTATGGATCTAAACTACAAAGTCAACACAAATACTAAACAAAGAAGGATTAAGTTAAACAAATAAAAAAACTTGCAGTAAAGGAAATCAAATCTCAGAAAAGTTTAAACAACAAACAAACACGAGAGATTTATCCTGGTTCGGTCCTCGAGACCTACATCCAGTCCCCAAGCCACCCGCTTGAGATTTTCCTTTATCCTTGATTTTGTACGCCCAAAATCACAACCATGCACACCACTTGACAAATCCCCTTTGCCAAATGTGTACACCTTCTCTTCCACCAAGAGAACACCTTCTCTTCCACCAAGAGAACAAACTTCACCTTGTACAACTGCTTCTACACCAAGAAGACACCCGTGTACAATGATTGCTTTGAGTATTACAACACTTTCCTATAAGCCTTGGTATTGTGTATGAACGTGGACAAGGTCTAGTATAGGAGAAAAACTTCAGAGAACTTCACAAAGGAATTTGAATTTCGTGAAGAACTGAAGTGGAAAAACAGTTTTCAGTTTGGCCGAATTTTGATTTAGAAAACTGAAGATTTTCATTGGTATTTGGCCTTTAGAATAACAACCCTATTAATAGATGCACTCTAGGGTTAGTTAGGGTAGTTATAGGTGCAATTCAAATGATTAGAACGTTGGAAAACGTTGCACAAAAGACCAGATAACAGAAACTGTCCAACAGTCAGAAACTACCTATAGTCGACTTGCCTTTTGAGTTAGTCGACTAGCCTAGGCAAATTTCCAAAGATTAGTCGACTAATATTGGGTATAAGTCGACTAGGTCAAGATAAACTCAAGTGACAGGTTTCTGGATAACTGAATCAAGTCGACTGCAACTACTTTATAAGTCGACTGGATCAGCTATTAGTCGACTAGGGGAATAGGGTTAGTCGACTACAAGGTCTATTAGTCGACTAATATTGTCTGTCAAGTCGACTAATGGACAAACAGAGAGTTGAATCTAAATGAGACACAGGATTAGTCGACTAGGAGTTGGGTCAAGTAGACTACACAAATGATTAGTCGACTATAAGAGACTATAAGTCGACTATAGGTCTATGATATGTGTGTGCATCAAGGCTTTTGACATGCTATTTTACAATTACAAAATACATCATATCAACTCTCTTTGGGCAGTCTTGATCATGAGGAACTCTTGATTCGTCGTGTGTTAGAGCTCCAAATGAAATGCTTCACAAAAGTCTTCATCAAAACAAGTTCCAACATTCTCCCCCTTTCTGATGATGACGCTTTGTGTGCACAAGTGCTCCCCCTGCAGAAAATAGGTTATATTTTCCTCCCCCTGCAGAAATTGGGTTATAACAGATAGAGAAATACTTTGTTCTCCCCCTGTAAAAAATATATCATTATATATATATATATATATGTTCTTATCAACTTTTTTATATGGTACCTGCAAGATAAACGTTAGATGGTACCAAACATAAAAGAACATATTAACCTTTAGGAGTCCAAATCCATTTAGAATTTGGTTTCCACCTGTTAGTATACATATAATTGCAAGAATTACATATATCATGAATGTATGATGCAATATAGGTATTTTTATCATGAATACTTAAATTCTTAGGAATCCATATAAACTTATTTTTCTTAGATTTTCTTTTTACAAAAGAATCATATGGATTACAACAATATGAAGATTTTTCAATAAATCCAAGACCATAATTATTATGTGACAACTTCTGAAAAGATAATAAATCATTCAATTTTTCTTTTCCTTGATTGAACTTAGTCACATTTTTCAAAATATCTTCATATTTCTTTTTGAAAACTAACATGTCTTTATCCAATATAGAAATCCTTTCATTCAAAGACATAGTTTCCTTTTTAAGAAAAATATTTTCTTTTATAAACTTCTCCTTATCATTTTTCAAAGATGATATGACTTTTTCAAACTCATCTTGTTGAGAATTTATAGAAGATACTTGTAAAGCATAACATGAATTTTCATTTAACAATTTTCATTTTCTTTTGATAAAACTTTATTTTTCAGTTTTTCATGCTTTAGATCATTAAACAATTCATGAAATGCATCAGAAAGTTCAGTAAATGATACCTCATCATCTTCTATCGCCATGTAACATAGGTTGACACGTTCAGTGGTTTTTTCTTCGTCAGAGGACGAGGAATCACTGGTTTCCCATGAGGCTTCGTAGTCTTTTATCTTTCTGAACTTTTTGCTCTTGTATTTGCCTTTATTCTTGAGCAATGGGCAATCTATCTTCATATGACCTGGTTTATTGCAATTAAAGCATTTGAATTTACCTTGCTTTAGAAATCTCCTGAATTTCTTTGAAAGCATTGCCATCTCCTCTTCATCGTCATTCGAATCGTCCGTGTCGGAGGATGCATGGAAGGCAAGTTCTTTCTTCTTTGAGTGGAGTTGTCGTTCCTCCTTCTTTCTTTCTTCTAGTTGCACTTCATATGTCATTAGATTACCGATTAGGTTTTCTAACGACAAAGTTGAGAGATCATTGGCTTCTTCAATAGCGGTTGTCTTCTTCTCCCATTCTGGTGTGAGTGCACGAAGGATCTTACGAACTCTTTCGACTTGGGTGTAGTCCTTTCCAAGAGATGCTAAGGAATTGGTAATGTCGGTGAATCTTGTAACCATTTCGGATATGATTTCATTCTCCTCCATTTTGAATAATTCAAACCTGTAGACAAGAATAGATATTTTAGATTCATTAACTTTATTTGTGCCTTCGTGTGTTACCTGAAGAGTATGCCATATTTGATGTGCAGAAGTGGCTGTTGACACACGGTTGAACTCTTCTTTGGTTAGGGCACAGAATAGGGCATTCATCGCTTTAGCGTCAAGGTTCGCATTCTTCTTTTGATCATCACTCCAAGCGTTGTAGTTGGTTGTTGGCTTGGTGTATGATGCTTCTACGATGTTCCAAAGTTCGTAGTTGATCGATTGCAAGTAGATCTTCATTCTACACTTCCAATAGTTGTAGTTGGATCTGTCAAATAGCGGTGGACGTTGTGTAGAATGTCCTTCTTTGAATTGTGACGAAGGGAACTCCGTTGCCATCCTTGCTTGTTGTTGACTAGATATGCAGGGCTTGTATGCCAGTTCAGGGTATGCAGGGCTCTGATACCAAATGTTGGGCCTGCTCTGATACCAAATGTTGGTCCCGAGATGATGCCAAATGCGGAAATTTCTCTGTTGGTACTTATGGATCTAAACTACAAAGTCAACACAAATACTAAACAAAGAAGGATTAAGTTAAACAAATAAATAAACTTGCAGTAAAGGAAATCAAATCTCAGAAAAGTTTAGACAAACGCAAACACGAGAGATTTATCCTGGTTCGGTCCTCGTGACCTACATCCAGTCCCCAAGCCACCCACTTGAGATTTTCCTTTATCCTTGATTTTGTACGCCCAAAATCACAACCATGCACACCACTTGACAAATCCCCTTTGCCAAATGTGTACACCTTCTCTTCCACCAAGAGAACACCTTCTCTTCCACCAAGAGAACAAACTTCACCTTGTACAACTGCTTCTACACCAAGAAGACACCCGTGTACAATGATTGCTTTGAGTATTACAACACTTTCCTATAAACCTTGGTATTGTGTATGAACGTGGACAAGGTCTAGTATAGGAGAAAAACTTCAGAGAACTTCACAAAGGAATTTGAATTTCGTGAAGAACTGAAGTGGAAAAACAGTTTTCAGGTTTGGCAGAATTTTGATTTAGAAAACTGAAGATTTTCATTGGTATTTGGCCTTTAGAATAACAACCCTATTAATAGATGCACTCTAGGGTTAGTTAGGGTAGTTATAGGTGCAATTCAAATGATTAGAACGTTGGAAAACGTTGCACAAAAGACCAGATAACAGAAACTGTCCAACAGTCAGAAACTACCTATAGTCGACTTGCCTTTTGAGTTAGTCGACTAGCCTAGGCAAATTTTCAAAGATTAGTCGACTAATATTGGGTATAAGTCGACTAGGTCAAGATAAACTCAAGTGACAGGTTTCTGGATAACTGAATCAAGTTGACTGCAACTACTTTATAAGTCGACTGGATCAGCTATTAGTCGACTAGGGGAATAGGGTTAGTCGACTATAAGGTCTATTAGTCGACTAATATTGTCTGTCAAGTCGACTAATGGACAAACAGAGAGTTGGGTCTAAATTGAGACACAGGATTAGTCGACTAGGAGTTGAGTCAGGTCGACTACACAAGTGATTAGTCGACTATAAGAGACTATAAGTCGACTATAGGTCTATGATATGTGTGTGTGCATCAAGGCTTTTGACATGCTATTTTACAATTACAAAATACATCATATCAACTCTCTTTGGGCAGTCTTGATCATGAAGAACTCTTGACTCGTCGTGTGTTAGAGCTCCAAATGAAATGCTTCACAAAAGTCTTCATCAAAACAAGTTCCAACACCTTGTTCTCCAATGTACCATCCAAAATATTACATTAAAAAATAGAAGCCATACTGAGTTACCCCTAAAAGTGCCAATTATATAACCTTATCCTAATAAAAAGTCCATGGCATCTAAAAGACAGGAAGTAATACAAGATGGTATGGGTATCAAACATGCGGTGTAGCCTTTAGTTGGCATGGAGGGCTTCCTCCAACTCTATCCAGTTATGGCAGCAAATGAATAGACCTTTCTTGGTGAGATATTCTTCAGCATCTGGATCTAATGCATTGCTTGCGACAAAGCAACACAAGATGGAGATGGTATTCAAAGGAGAGTCAACATAGCTAGGCAGGGCCTGGGTCCTGGCCACTGTTTTCTTAAATCTGTTTTACACTCATTAACAGAAAATATAGTGAGATACATACCTTTTGAAAACTGACATTTCAATCCATTATTAGTGATTACTTCTCACATATTAAGTTCTTTTGACTGATATCAGTTTCATTACCTTTTTGACATGCATTAGATGACCTTGTAATCAATCCTTAATTAGATATACAACCTTGGAATTAATTCTTACTTCAAATGCATTAATTTAACTTTTTGGTTCTGATTCTAAACGATACATTATGTCCAAGTCCTTTTGCAGAATGCAGAGTACCAGAATTATTATCCAAAGATTGCTGGTGTTACCCGCAGATATGGTATTCATGCAACCTTATATTATATAATTTAAATTACGGATGAATTCATATTCATCCAAAAGGGACAGAAAACATGCTCATAACAGAAAGAAATCTACCCCTAAGCCTAGGCTGCCACCATTAACAGATCAAAGACTCTTTTTATTAGCAAATAACAACATCTACACCTTTCTAAAAGCGATATACTAGAATAACAAACACATAAGGTTAACTAACACCCCAATAACAGCTGCATTGCCTATCAATCAAGTATGGATTGGACCTTCCTCAAGTTTCTATTAGACCTCCCTCAGAAGAGCCTACTAGGGCCTTTAATTTTATTTTCTGACTCAAGTAAATTGCATCTTGAGTTTCCATTAAGACTACAAAGATTTATGTAACAGAAGAACCAAGAAAACCTTCCACCATACATTTTACAATTGTAACTTTTCTTATAACAAATAATGGAGACCATGGAAAGAAAAGAGAGGAAGCAATGGAAAATCAACATCGTCAAGAGAGTGCACAACCTCAGGCCTGGACAGGCCCAAGGCCTGCCACTTTTCAAAATGAGTACTAAGGTCCTTCAAACAAACATGCATTAGTTGCGGAGTTTTATGAATGTGTCAACACTCTCTTCAAGCAGTCAACATTTCCCACAGATGGTAAGCCTTTACCACTAAATTGCTTTGATACTTTTTGCTCTCGTTTAACTAGTTAATAGTTGCCCTACTACAAGACTCGCTATTATGTGTCCAAAACACCCATAAACATCTGAATTTTCTACACATATGACACAAACTATGACATCAAAGATGTTTATTACTTTACCGACTTCAAAGGTTACCTATATAATCTTATACTGGGCTACTAAATTTCCAGATTAATCCTGAGGGAAAATCCAATATTTAAGATGTTAGAAACCCAAGTAACTAATCCTAACTTGAGGGGGATAGTACATCCTTCCCTCTTGTTCTCACTCCAAACATTAATCACAGTTAGAATAACATATATGACCCAAATGATTACAAGAAAACGAATAGTAAATTTTACTGACAACCATAGAATAGTAATAGGGAATCACAGAAATGGTAAAAGAATATAACAATTATTATCTATTATACAATGGAAAATACCTAAAAGGCCGGACTACCAGTGATTCGCAAAATAAATATGCACAGGCCATGCCCAAAAATCAATTATCTATAAAAACCAGACTATGCAGTGTAATATTTTACCCTCATAGTAAATATCATATCTAACCAAAAGAGAAATCATATTATACTACTATATTTAAAGTCACATACATGTAAGCCCTTTCTCGAGAGATTTTATTATGTCCTTTCCTTCTTCTAATTCTACAACACACATAAAATCAAGGTTCCATGCAAGCTGCAAATAAAACTAAACAAAAGGAATCTAATCTCTACCAATCTACTAGATCAAAATCACATCTATGCTAGAAGACAAATATTATCCAAAATTATAACACATTAAAGTCCATGATACTCCCTCCATTAGAGATATAACTCCAATTCTCTTCTTCCATTCTCACTCTAAAACAAACATCATCCAAATAAAAACAGCATATATGCATATGATTGTATACCAAACAATTCAAATCCATCTAACTCACAAGGGATCCAGCATTCTCCTTCCTTTAAAGCTAAAGTTACAGTCTTTACTTTCTGTTCCTTATTGTGGAAAACACATCACATCAAATTATCAGAAATGAAGTGTAAACTCTACCAATAGTTATCCAACCCAAGCAACAGAACATCAAAATCATAACAAATGAAGGAAGATTACATACCTCATGACCGTCATGGCACGAGAGGCTACAAGCAGTGCAAACCCCAGCGTTGCCATTGGGAACGCAGGTGAGGCAAGAGAAAATCGCCTGCCTCTTCATGTACCCATTCGAGTAAGTGCACTCCTTGCCCTCGTCTCCTCCAAGTACCAAATCAGCCTCCTAGAATTTTCAATTAAAGCAACAAACATCAGCGATTTCAGCAATTAAAAGAACCAAAATCAGATAGGAGCAACGAGTTACCAGTTCCTGGGCCTCGATCCCCTCGATGTACTCGTCCATCGTCAGAGTTTGCTCGTTCTCTTCGTCGAACACGTCGGCCATGTTGAGATCAAGAGAGAGAGGGGAAACCCTCACCCTAGTTTGAGAAGAGAGAGAATGGACTGAGAGGGCAAAAAGAGGGATTTTTTTTTTTTTTTTTTTTTTTTTGGTTGAGCGGTTTGAGGGCACGGAAAGTATCGGGGGAGCGTGAGAGAGAGGAAAACAAATCAGCGGGGAGCCCAGGGGCAGCGCGTTTCATTAAAGTGTTCTAAGGGGCCGTTTGTTTCGCGTAAAACTCCGTAATTCATAAATGACTTACTATCCAGTTACAACTACAGCGTTTGTTTGGACCGTAATTCGTAAAAGACTTACGTAAGTCAACTAACACTCACTTGCAACCCAGTTATAGTTAATTTTGTGGTCATACAAATTTGTATTATTTTTTATATTAATATTAAATTTTTTTAATATTTAACTTTTTAATATTTATTTGCAGTATTAAAACTTTTAAAATCACCAAATAGTTAATTTTGTGGTCAACTTTTTTACTTACGACTTATACATTACGACAACCAAACACCATAAAATACAATACACTTTCCCACTTTACAATTGTATATTACCAACCAAATACCGTAAAATTTACATACATGTAACTCATTTACAATTATAAAAGACTTTACCAATTACAACTACGAATTACGGCCAATTACGACAACCAAACAGACCCTAAGTGAAAAATAAAACTAATACATCGCAAATACCAGCCGATCAGTCGGGAGGAGAGTGAAGAGAAAAAGAAAGAAGGAGAGAGCCGAGAGAGAGAAAAGAGGCAGGAGATGACACTACTGACTCTCTCGCGGATGAATACAGACAAAAATTCTATATGAGTCAGAAAAGAACACCTCTCTTTGATCGGTGTGATAAACTAGTATACCGTTGTTGTCGATAAAAAACTGACCGATCGGTCAAGAAGAAGATGAGGGGAAGAGGAAGAGGAATGAGGAAGGAGGGGAGTTGAGAGAGGAAGAAAGAGGGGTTAACATCGCTCTATTTCTTTCTCGTGTGCGGATGAAGACGGTCAGACAGACGGACAAAATAAATAAAATAAATAAATATTCGTGTTTTCCATTGAAAAATTGAAGGGGAAAACTTACAGAATATTGAAGAGAAATTACAAGTAATAAAAAAAAATTACAAGTATCTCTTCTTGAGATTTCTGGGGAAGTGTGCCGGTGGAAGTCTGGTCGGCGCATGATCATTTGTTGCGTTGACCACACGAAAAATCGAAGCTGGATCTGCCGCCTCCTTCTCGCCTAGTTCGAGAATTTCCTTACACGTGGAGAAGCTTGGTGAAGTTCAGATGATTTAGGGTAGCCAAACCTTGATTTAGTCTAAAGAACTATGAAAAAAGCGTGCTACTGTTGGAATCTTTACACTAAAGAACTTACATTCTTATTATGAAGAAGGTGATCTTCTTTATTTTTTTCTCTCTCTTTCTATGGCAGAAGAGGCCCCTTAGCCTACAATCGGCTATTTATAGGCCAAGCAAGGGATATTAAATCCCTACAAATAAGCTAATATGTAAATACAGTTGTTGTAATCTTCAGATGAAGATAGAATAGCCGTGGGCGAAGATATTCAGCTTTTGACGGAGCTAGTTCTGCCTATGGCGAAGCTAACCTGCCAGGCTGTTAACAGTCAAAAGAGTTTATCTCCTTGATTATCTCTTTTAACTAAGAGATTTCAACCCCAAATTATCTCTTTCAACAGAGATATTTGATTTACTAAGGGATTTTAGTCCGTTGATTATCTCCACTAAATCAGTAGGATGACTAATCAAGGGGAATATTCCCTTTTAAATATGTTCAAGGATTTGGAAAGGTCAAATGACCTGGAGTTTCACTTATTGGTGAAGCTATGCCTTTGGCGAGGCTAAAAACAACTTACGGCGAAGTTACCGTTTAGCTCTTCATAGAGCTTTTTTTAATAGCTTACGTGAAGCTATAGTTCAGCTCTTCACAGAGCTAGCCCAAAGCTCATGGCGAGGCAATGCCTTGTTTGGCATCATTAGCTTTTTTGAGAAGGTTATAGCTTCTGGCGAAGTTATGGCTTAGCTTATGTGAAGCTAGAGAATGTAGCCAGTTAAGCTCAGCAATGCGAAGCTAAAGTTTTACCTCTATTGTGCTTGCTTATGCTATGAATTGGTCATCAACTTGTTTATGTTGGAGGAGAGAGTACAGTAGAGGAGGTGAATTCATGCCAGGTGCTGTTGAAGATTGCCAAGGAGTCTACGACGAAAGGCAAAGGAACAGCGGGCAGGAAAAAGCAGCAGCAGCAGAAAAAGACAGAGGTGGTCGACCGGTCCGGTCGACCGACGTGCACAACATGCACAGGAGTTGGAGCGGTCGACCGGCCCGGTCGACCGGAAGCCCTTGACTGACAAACCCCAACTCTCGGGTTTTTCCGGTCGACCGGCCCGGTCGACCGGTATATGAGAATTGGGAGGTCGGTCGACCGACACGCGGGTTCTGGGTTTTTTCTGCTGATCCGTTGTATGAGGTATTTAAGCCTAAAGGATTTCTAGGGTTTGTATCTCTGCGAAAATTGTATTTGCTTGAGTTCTCTTGCATTCAAAGAGACTTAGAGCAACTTGTATTCATCTTCCAAATAGTAAACCTCTCCATTGATTGCCCCGAGGACGTAGGCACGTTGGCCGAACCTCGTTAAACTTTGTGTTTGTGATTTGTGCGTTTTTTTCTCTTGTGATTGCATTGTGCTGGAGATCTAGGGATTCTCTATTGGTTCGTTGTTGTGATTGTTTGCGCTCACAACAAGTGGTATCAGAGCTTCAGGTTACGCTTGGGATTCTGAGGATTCGAAGGGCTCCAGATCTGATCAGGTGGAGATCGTGTGTCGATCTCAGGTCAGAGGTATTGGTGTTCGAGGAGATCGTGTGTCGATCTCAGGAGGACGCAAGGAGGGCTTGTTGAATCAGTGTTTGGAGTAGATCCGGTGAGAAACTCGATCTAGGGTTTCAAGAGGCAGGTAAAAAAAATCTCATTTTTATCTGAGTAGAGATCTATTTTCAATTGGGTTATTCTTCCGCATAAATAGAGAATCAAAAGAAGACCTCAATGGCAGAAGAAACTACTTCCGTTAAAACAATGAATCACTCAAGAATTGAAGTTGTTAAGTTCAATGGAACTAATAATTTCGGGATGTGGAGGTGTGAGGTTATGGATGCACTGAATGCACAAAACCTCGAGGACACGCTCCTATTGGAGAGAAAGAAGATCACTACCACTGAGGAAGAGTGGGCGAAGATGAACAGGTCGGCATGTGGCTTGATACGTTCATGCTTGTCACAAGATATCAAATATCTTGTACAACATGAGACGTCAGCGAAGAAACTGTGGAATACTCTTGAGAAGAAGTACCTGACAAAGAGTGTGGAGTCTAGGTTGCAACTTAAGAGTAAGCTGTATCAGTTCAGGATGCAGAGGGGAAGCACAGTAAACGAGCACATCAACCGATATACGAAGCTTCTTACAGACTTGCTAAATGTGGATGTCACTGTAAGTGAGGAAGACAAGTCAGTCATTCTCCTGAACTCACTCCCACCGGAGGAGTATGAGACATTCACTATGACATTCATAAATGGAAGGCAAACCTTAGTTTATGATGAAGTGTCGTCAGCACTGATGAGTTATGAGACAAGGAAGAATGAGAGACATTCAGGTCGGTCTAGTTCATCAGCGGAGGCTTTGGAAGTAAGAGGCAAGAGTTCATCGAGGAAAGGCAAGGAGGTGAGAGGAAGATCGAAGTCTAGGTCGGGCTTCAGGGATCTTAAGAAAAATCAGTGCATGTTCTGCAAAGAGATGGGCACTGGAAGGTTGACTGTCCAAAGTACAAGGGAAAGAAGAAGGAATCAAAGTCTGAGGCAAATCTGGCAAGAGTGACAAAGGCTGCAAGCGGTAAATCACAAGCAGATGGTTCAGATTCAGATTCTTCGGTGTTCTCCTTTTCAGTGACCGCTCCCGTCGTAGGCTACTCGGGGGATAACGAGTGGATCCTGGACACAGGTGCTACATATCATGTATGCCCTAATCGAGATTGGTTTACCAGTCTTGAGAAGTTGGAGGGATGTTCGGTCGTCATGGGCGATGATCATCCTTGTATCATGGAGGGTGTAGGCACTATTCCGATCAGGATGTTTGATGGGATGGTGAGGGAACTGAAAGAAGTGAGATATGTACCTCAGCTGAAGAGGAACTTGATCTCTGTGGGTGCTTTGGAATCATTGGGGCTCAGTGTGTCTATTAAAGAAGGTGTTCTTAAAATGACAAAGGGCTCAATGGTGGTGTTGAAGGCCAACCGCCGGAACAATTTGTATTACTTGAAGGGTAGTACAGTGACAGGGCAGGTGGCAGCTTCTACCAGTCAGAAGGAAGATCTAACCCGGCTATGGCACATGAGGCTGGGACATGTAGGGGAGAAATCGATGCAAGCTCTTGTGAGGAAAGGGCTGCTGAAGGGTGCAGAGACCTGCAAATTGGATCTGTGTGAACATTGCATCATCGGCAAGAAGACGAAGGTGAAGTTTGGTACAGCTTCACACTGCACCGAAGGCATTCTTGATTATGTTCACACGGATGTATGGGGACCTTCCAAGACTGCATCAATTGGAGGTAACCACTATTTTGTGTCGTTTATTGATGACTATTCTAGGCGATGTTGGGTGTACACTATGCGACACAAAAGTGAAGTCCTAGAATTGTTTGTGAAGTGGAAGGCTAATCAGGAGAGAAGCACGGGAAGGAAAGTCAAGGTCCTCCGTTCTGACAACGGAGGAGAATATAAGTCAGATCCGTTCCTACAGCTATGTCTAGATGAGGGCATAGAGAGACACTTCACAGTAAGGGAAACTCCGCAACAGAATGGGGTGGCTGAAAGAATGAACCGGACTTTGCTAGAGAAGGTTCGGTGCATGTTGTCAAATGCAGGACTGCCAAAGAAGTTTTGGGCTGAAGCTTTGGGGCATGCATGCCATCTTGTGAACAGGTTGCCGTCATCTGTAATAGGGGGGAAGACTCCTCTGGAAGCTTGGTCAGGAAAAGATGCTGTGGACTATGATTTGCTACGGGTCTTCGGATGTCCAGCCTACTACCATGTCAAAGAAGACAAGTTGGATCCGAGAGCAAAGAAAGGGGTGTTCATTGGCTTCAAGCGAGGAACCAAGGGGTTCAAGATTTGGACCAACAGGACAACAAGTTCATAATCAGCAGGGATGTCACATTTGATGAGGCTTCGTTGATGAAGCCTACGGTCTCTCAGCAGGTGGAGACCAGCAAGACCAAGGAGCTATTGCAGCAGGTGGAGAGTGATGCAAATCCACCATCTCTAGAGGATTCAGTGTCTGTGAAGATCATTCCTGAGGTGACACAGGGAGGGGATCAAGTTGCAGAAGAAGATACTGAAGTTGTTGAAGAGGATCAGGAGCAAGTCATGGATATTGTTTCAGATCTCACTGCAGTTGGAAGACCAAAGAGGAATACTAGGAAACCTGGTTGGCTCACCACCGATATGGTTGTTGCATATGCACTTCCAGTTGTTGAAGAGGCTATTCCATCTACTTTCAGGGAAGCTGAAATCAGTTCAGAAGCTAAGTTATGGAAAGGGGCCATGGATGAAGAGATGAAATCTCTTTACAAAAACAACACATGGGAACTTACCAAGTTGCCAAAGGGAAAGAAGGCCATAGGGTGCAAGTGGGTATTTGCTAAGAAGCAGGGATCTCTTCAGGAAGATACAGTGCGCTACAAGGCAAGGCTGGTGGCTAAAGGCTACGCACAGAGAGAAGGAATCGACTACAACGAGGTGTTCTCCCCAGTAGTGAAACACTCGTCTATTCGGATTCTATTGGCTTTGGTGGCGCAGAATGAGTTGGACCTTGACCAACTTGATGTCAAGACCGCCTTTCTCCACGGCGATCTTGAGCAGGAGATCTACATGACTCAGCCCACAGGTTACAAAGCTGCAGGGAAAGAAGAGTTGGTATGTAAGCTGAAGAAATCGCTGTATGGTTTGAAACAGTCTCCTAGACAGTGGTACAAGCGATTTGACAGCTTCATCAGGAAGAAGAAGTACACAAGAAGCCATTTCGATCCATGTGTGTACTACAACAAACTACCATCAGGTGAATATATCTATCTACTTCTTTATGTAGATGATATGCTGATTGCTTCTAGGTCGAGATCTGCTATTGATTCTCTGAAGAAGACGTTATCGTCCGAGTTCGAGATGAAGGACCTGGGGGAAGCAAGAAAAGTATTGGGCATGGAGATCACAAGGGACAGGGATGCTGGCAGGATAAGCTTGACTCAGAAGGGTTATCTGGAGAAGGTACTGCAGAGGTTTAATATCGGGAAAGATACTAAGACTGTTAGTACACCAATGGCGCCGCATTTCAAGTTGTCAGCGAAGATGTCTCCAAGGAGTGTTCAAGAGCGTGAGCATATGTCTCATGTTCCATATGCCAATGCGGTGGGTAGCTTGATGTATGCAATGGTGTGTACGAGGCCAGATATTTCACAGGCAGTCTCCATGGTGAGCAGATATATGCATGATCCAGGTCAGGGTCATTGGGAAGCTGTGAAATGGATTCTGAGGTACATCAAGGGAACTGTTGATGTAGGCCTGGTATTTGAGAAGGACAATACCGGAAAGCAGGAATGCATAGGTTATGTGGATTCAGACTATGCAGGTGATCTTGACAAACGCCGGTCAACGACGGGATATGTCTTCACATTCTCACAGGCACCGGTGAGTTGGCGCTCCACACTTCAGTCCACCGTCGCGTTGTCGACCACAGAGGCTGAATATATGGCTTTGACAGAGGCCATGAAGGAGGCAATCTGGCTTCAGGGATTGCTTGATGATCTGGGCGTGGAACAGGATATTTTGAAGATAAACTGTGACAGCATGAGTGCCATCTACTTGGCAAGGAACCAGGTCTATCATGCAAGGACGAAGCATATTGATGTCAGGTATCATTTTGTACGGGAGATTCTAGAAGAAGGTGACATTGACTTGTTGAAAGTTCACACTTCGGAGAATCCGGCCGATATGCTTACAAAGGTAGTGACGGGAGTGAAGTTTGCACACTGCAAAGACTTGCTCCATGTCCTTCAGGTGAAATGAGTTTGCTGAAGCTCATTTGGGTGAACTACGGACGGCTTGATCCCTTGGGCAAGGGGTACGTAGGCAACCGGGTTGGTGCAGCCGCTATCGAGTCGGAATTCGGCTCAGATTTGGAAATCTTCACCGAGGTGGAGAATTATTGGAGGAGAGAGTACAGTAGAGGAGGTGAATTCATGCCAGGTGCTGTTGAAGATTGCCAAGGAGTCTACGACGAAAGGCAAAGGAACAGCGGGCAGGAAAAAGCAGCAGCAGCAGAAAAAGACAGAGGTCGGTCGACCGGTCCGGTCGACCGACGTGCACAACATGCACAGGAGTTGGAGCGGTCGACCGGCCCGGTCGACCGGAAGCCCTTGACTGACAAACCCCAACTCTCGGGTTTTTCCGGTCGACCGGCCCGGTCGACCGGTATATGAGAATTGGGAGGTCGGTCGACCGTACCGGTCGACCGACACGCGGGTTCTGGGTTTTTTCTGCTGATCCGTTGTATGAGGTATTTAAGCCTAAAGGATTTCTAGGGTTTGTATCTCTGCGAAAATTGTATTTGCTTGAGTTCTCTTGCATTAAGACTTAGAGCAACTTGTATTCATCTTCCAAATAGTAAACCTCTCCATTGATTGCCCCGAGGACGTAGGCACGTTGGCCGAACCTCGTTAAATTTGTGTTTGTGATTTGTGCGTTTTTTTCTCTTGTGATTGCATTGTGCTGGAGATCTAGGGATTCTCTATTGGTTCGTTGTTGTGATTGTTTGCGCTCACAACAGTTTATGACTAGTCTTTTCGGTGTCGACAAGTCAAACATTATTCTGACCAATAGGAAAGCTGTTTTGGGAGTTTGTCTTTTATAACTGTCAACAATTTGATCTTTCCGTCGATGCATAAAAGTTGGCACATTACCCAAAGATGAAAAAAGTTTTATCCTATTAAAGTCCCTACCACTGCAACAAAACTCTGAAGTTAAAGTGATGACTGACGTATTTATATTTTAACACGCCCTCACAGATCGAGCACCCTTTTATAGACTAAAATCTGGGCTTTTTGCGAGAACGGTATTTTTGTTTTAAATTCACTTTTAAATGCGCGCCTGGTGAGTTATGAACATAAATTGCTCTGATACCATATTAAACTCCCTACCACTGCACCAAAACTCCGAAGTTAAAATAAAGGTTGGGATATTTATATTTTAACATACCCAAAATGTAACAGCATCTGATTCCCCAAAACATACATATATTAAACGATGGAACAAGAAAGTTCTACATGAGTAGCATCAACGACTTGAGTGAGTCACCAAAAATATTTCCAATACAACATGATTGGAACCAAAGGGGTAAAAAGAGAGAAGAAGAAATTATGACACTTAAAAAAAATTATTACACTGATTTGATAAGTGTTGTTCCTTTGGAGACAACATTAGTATACAACTTAGAAGATTCAGGTACCTTGGTCTCTCGCTGCATAACCATCCATCCACGACTGATGAACATGCCCTAATGCAAACCCTTCTGCTGTCTCGGGCTGCAAAAACAATTAAGCTGTCTCAAATGCATAACAGTGCGAGAATAAGCAGAATGCTTTGCTTCAGTTGGTTACCTTTGAGGTTAATAGAGCAGTTACAATATAACATTGCTGCCTTCATCTGCACAGAGATTTGACAATGAGGAAAGTGACACAATAACACTGAGCTGACGAAAAAACACTGGAAGAGACAAAGCAATACTTATTTGAGTGAAACAATATATTACCCACTTAATGCAACATTCAAATTTACAGCAGTGAATCAAATTTCAACTGTTCTGTCACCTGCAAGCTTACCTCTTTCTCTTCATCACACTTCAGCTGGCTACCACTGCTATTTAAGACTCTCGCTACATAGTTACCAAAGTAATTTATAATGACAGCAAGAGGGGGAAAAAGAAACCTTTATGCCAAAATTTTGAGGTTAGATATATGAATTTTTTTCCCCTTCTTTTGCTACCTTACTCCAGGTTGATTTGGTTACATCTAGACATTTTCACTTCTTCAAATCCTTTTCTTAACTGGCTCACTCAACAATCTCTCTTGTACTTGTCAAGGCCTCCTAAAATGATTCTCCCTTGTCTTATTCTTAATTGAAGCTACCTTTAATAGCTATTATGATTGAATTCATTTCTTATTTTTAAGCATTGTTGCTTATCCGTATCAACATTTCTTATTTTTAAGCTACCTTTAATTTAAACTTGAAGCTGAAGGATATAAGTGAGAGTGAAAAACAGAATAGAGGTACTTTAAGAACAGAAAAACTTTGAAAATAAAAGCACAAAGGAAAACTTGAAACTTTTTCTTTTTAAAAGCAAAAACTAGATTTTTAATGGAATCTTGTGGTTGTAAATTATTCAATCCTAATGACCCTTTATATAGGTTAGAAAAATATTTTTAGAATAGTTTTACCAGATTTAAAAGAAAGAAATTCTCTTGAAATTCAACTTAACAAGTTTTAAATAACGTGTTTAAAAATAGCTTTCAAAAACTGCTCGTTACTGTCAATCTGGCAGTGTGTCGGTCGATCGGCCGGTCGACCGCTCATTCAAAAAATTTTGACTGTTGGCAATCGGTCGACCGGTCAGTCGACCGTGTTAAACCGAGACAAACTGGTTACAGTCGATCAACCGCTTGTCTCCCGGAATAGGGGACCGGTCGACCGAGAATGTGCACAACATGCACACTCCAAATGCCAGAGGTTCGGTCGACTGTGTGGTCGACCGTTCTGGCCTGTAATAGGCACGACCGGCTACCCGGTCGACCGACCTAGGCCACAAAACTAGGTCAAGGTACTTTGAAGATACAGAAAATTTTCAAATAATTTTTGTTTGAATTTTGAAAGAGTAAAAACAAGCATAGCTATGAGATACAAGTTCTAAACAGAAATAGAAATTTTTAGAAAAATATGGAACAAGTATCAAAACCATACATGTCAAAACCATATTTTTGAAAACGTGCATTTTTGTGTGTGTATATCTTTGAGCCTCAAATCTATATTCTACTCTTTAACAAACTAGTTTCTTACAAGGTTCTAATCGACTACAAGAATCTTCAAGCGGGCTTCTCTGATAGTGACGTTTGAGCGATGTTGAGAGCTTTGAGTTATGATCCATACTTGAGTACCCTTGAGCCATCAACACCTTCCTTTATAGGAAGAACTTGTTAGATCTTTTTAAACTCTGAAATACACTCTTGAACTTAATTAGCACCAAATAACTTCATATACTTTGTTATCATCAAAATACAAAACTAGGGACTGTAACCTTTGGGCCAACAATATCCCCTTTTATGATGATGACAAAACATATAAGCTATTTAAAAGAAAATCTAGGAAAGAGCTTTGTAAAAGCTCCCCCTCAAATTATGCTAGCTATCAAGTACAAGATATATGACAAAGGCATTGTATAAGAGCATGATCAAATAAATACCAATAAATACTCAGAAATACTCAATTACCAATAAATATTCATAAAATACTTCTCCCCCTTTTTATCATGCATAAAAAAGGGTAAGCAAAAGCAACAAAAAATTAAAACATATGTAGATTTTTTCAGAAGAAAAACTCATGATCAACAATACAAACATTTAGTTCTCCACAAATGAAAGAGAATCTGTTAAAATCAAATGGCTTAGTAAAAATATCTGCTATTTGAAAATCAGTTGAAATATAATCAATTTCAATATCACTTTTCTCATAGTGATCTCTAAGAAAGTGATATCGAATTTTTATGTGTTTTGTCTTACTATATTGATTTGCATTTTAGTCATATGAATAGTACTAGTATTATCACAAAATATCTTAATATGATCATAATGCAAATCATCGTCAATAAGAGTATGTTTCATCCAAAGAACTTGTGCACAACAAATCCCGGCCGCAACATACTCCGCTTCGGCGGTTGAGAGGACTACAGAATTTTGTTTCTTAGAAGACCATGAAACAAAATAATTTCCTAGAAATTGACAAGTTCCGCTTGTACTCTTCCTATCCACTCCACAACCAGCATAGTCAGCATCTGAAAAACTCGTCATGGAAAATTATCCGTTTTTCGGATACCATAAGCCCATTCCAATAGTGTCCTTAAGATCTAATAATGCGTTTTACTGCAATCAAGTGGGACTCTTGAGGACAAAATTGGAATCTAGCACATAGACATACACTAAGCATAATATTTGACCTACTAGCCGTTAAATATAGTTTACCACCGATTATGCTTCTATAAAATTTAATGTTTACATTTATACCTTGTTTATCCTTGTCAAGTTTTGTTGTGGTAGCCATGGGAGTTTTCCTCGTCTTTGCCCCTTCAAGTCTAAATTTCTTGATGAGTTTCCTTGTGTATTTGGATTGATTTATAAAAATCTCATCACTCATTTGCTTAATTTAGAGTCCAAGAAAGTAGTTTAGCTCACCCATCATAGATATCTCAAACTCATTCTTCATGCATGATTCAAAATCTTTGCAAAGCTTTTGATTAGTAGATCCAAATATAGTATCATCAACATAAATTTGAACAATAAGAATATCACTATCTACATGTTTTGTAAACAAAGTGGTATCTATTTTACCTTTTACAAAATCATTTGAAATAAGAAATGTTGAAAGTCTTTCATATCAAGCTCCAGGAGCTTATTTTAAACCATATAAGAATGTGTAGGATCAACAAACCCGGGGGTTGTTCAACATAAACTTCCTCTTCAATAAAATAATTTAAAAATGCGCTTTTGACATCCATTTGAAAAAGTTTGAAATCTTTATAAGAAGCAAATGCAAGTGTTATTCGTATGGCTTCAAGCCGTGCTACGAGTGCAAAGGTTTTCTCAAAATTGATACCTTCAATTTGGGTGTAACCTTAGGCCGCTAACCTAGCTTTATTCCTAACAACATTACCCGACTCATCCAACTTGTTCCTAAAAATCTATTTAGTACCAATTGTTGGTCTATCATGAGGTCTAGGGATAAGATGTCAAACTTGATTGCGCTCAAATTGATTGAGCTCTTCTTGCATGGCAAGCAACCAATATGAGTCGCCCTCAGCTTCGAGGATGTTCTTTGGTTCAATATGAGAAATAAAAGCAAAATGGTCAAAAAAATCATGGAGTATAGAGTGAGTAGTTACCCCTTTTGATACATCACCTATGATGAGTTTTTTGAGATGATTTGTACCGAATCTCTAATTTTTTGGAAGTGGTAGTGTTGATGTCACTTCAACCTCTTAAACTTCACCTTGTTTATCAAGCTTTGGCTTATTTTCTTGGATAGGTGAGTCCTTCAAAGTTACTTGATCGGGGCGGAACCAGCACTCGAAAATGTGTGTTTTGTAAAATCAATGAAAAGATTGTGTGTGCTAATATTCCCTTGATACTTCTGTTATAGCATTGGCTCAACGGATCGAATCCACAGGGACGGGAGGCGATAGAAGCATTAACAGTTTATGTTTAGGTCAGTTGTTAACAAGTCTTCTTTGTTAAAGAATAAGAAAAAGAAAATAAAAGAAAAGAAATCCAGAAGTGATATGTGAAGAAGGCAATAAAAACGCCGATGTGAAAATAAAAGAGAAATGATTTTGAAAACAAAATAGAAAAGAAGATGAAGCTTGTGATAAAGAAAATGAAAACAATGATGAACTAAGAAGATGGTGAAAATAACGACGAAAAGATAAAAGAAGAGTTTTGAAATAGATTTTTAAAACAAGATAAAAGAAAATTCATGGCTACTAACTACCAATGACTCCACTAACCATGCTAACCTCTTAGTGATAGTTGCCTCACATGGATTCTTGGCCATCACTAATCCTTGGCTTCAAGAGATGATACAGAGCATGGCTCATAAGATTGTTCTTCTACATTCAAACAACACATCCATACTACACAACAAGTTGCAAGGTACTATTAAATCATCAAAACCGGTTAGAGGTGAGCATAAAATAAAGAAGACATTGCAAGTTAGTGGGTTAGATGTTAGAAATATTAGAATGTTAGAATCTATCATCATGAGGCATCAATGGCTCTTGCAAGAGCAAGGCCTTATAGAGGCTATTAGATTCATGTGGATTATCAAGTAAGTGGTTAGATGGTTAGTGATTAGTAGTTAGATTGCCATGGGAAGAAAGTTAGCTAAGTATGATGTAGAACATGGAGAAGATTACAATGAAGAAGAAAGGGGACACCTTTACATAGATTGTCACCATCTATTACATCAATATCTCTCTATCTCTCTCTGAATCTCTCTGCCCTACTACAAGATTTAAAAAGAAAATGAAAATACAGAATAAAAGAAGAAGAAAATCTTAATCTACAACTAGAAGAGAGAAAACCTAGCCTAAATCTAAATATGCTTGCGTTTCAGGCCTCTGCAGGGGTATATATAGGCAAAAGAGGTTTCTAGAAGACGAGACGAGGCCACGCGTCGAAGATCGACGCGTGGCCCCACCACATTGCCGCGGAAACGCAGCTATTACCGCGTTTTCGCGGTAAAACCAGGGACTTAGGTCCCTGGTTTTGGCGAGAAACTTCTCTTGGCTTCGAGGACCTTCCTGGTATATTCAGATTCTAATATTTTCACCTGAATATTCGTCTGACGTGCGCAAGGATCTAGGTTCAATGCATCTTCCAGAAGTTCCCTTACTTGGCCTCCAAGAAATGCGGATTTAATTACCCAAAAATGGGTTTAATTAAGCTCTTATTACCATTTTGCCCTCCTTGTCTTGATTATCTGCAAGAGAGACCAAAACACGGTTTAAATCGACATTTTATTCATAAATCAGTAGGAAAATGCGATATAATAATGCAGAATTGTAGACTAATCATTACTTTCTCCATATCTTCACCTAAAAATCAATCTCTATAATATTCTTAACAAACGCATTAGATTCTTCAAACTTAACATGCATAGATTCTTCAATCGTCAAAGTAGATTTATTAAGGATTCTATAAACCTTGCTAGTGTTAGAATTACCAACAAAATAGCTTCCAAAGCTTTAACATCAAATTTACCTAAGTTATCCTTGGTATTTAAAGCAAAACATTTGCATCCAAAAACTCTGAAGTAAGAAATATTAGGCTTTCTCAAATAGTAAATTTCAAAAGAAAATTTGAAAGTATTTTTACAAAAATAAATTCTATTTGATATGTGACATGAAGTATTTATGGCTTCGGCCCGTAAATATTGAGGGAGCCCGTATTTCACTAATCATTATCCTAACCATTTCTTAAAAAGTATAATTCTTCCTTTCAACGACTCCATTTTGTTGTGGAGTTCTAGGACAAGATAATTCATGCCTAATTCTATTTTCTTCATAATAAATGATAAAAGAATAGTAATGAATTCACCACCTCTATCACTTCTTATGCGTAAAATCGAAAAACTTTTTCTTTTTTAACCCTTTTTCTAAAAACATTAAAATGCGAAAAACTTGATCTTTATGTTCCAAAAAGAAAACCCATGTAAAATGAGAAAAATCGTTAACCAAAACAAAAACAAAACGGTTTTCATTTAACTCCTGGTTTTAGTAGGACCAAATGGATTAACTCGTCTAGATGTCATGGTATCAATCCTTGATTGGTTTGAAAGAGAACTTGGTTTATTTTCCTAGTTGACACACATCACAAATGTGGTCCTTTTCAAACTTCAAGTAAGGAATACCCTTCACCAATTTCTTGGAGTTAATTCTAGATAAATGATCAAAAGATACATGGTCTAATCTTCTATGCCATAACCAAGAATTCTCATTGAAAATATTTAAACATGTAGCATTGCAATCTAAATTTAACATATCAATAATATATACATTATTTTCACGAAATCTGAAAATAATGCAAGCATCAGTTTTACAATCTAAAACATTACAAGAAGAATCATCAAAAATATCTTTGAAACCTCGATCACATAATTGAGTAATACTCAATAGGTTATGTTGGAGTCCATCAACTAAAACAACATTTTCAATCAATAAAGATGAACCAATTTTAATATTACCTTTACCGATAATGTTGCCCTTTGAATCATCTCCGAAGGTAACAATGCCACCTTCTTGATACCTTGATAAGATTACAAAATTACTGATATCCTAAGTTATGTGTCTTGAGCAACCGCTATCAAGATACCACCGCTCACTACGTCTTGGAGCCTTGGTTATACCTATATCAAATAATGAAGTTGTTGATTTTGGTACCCATATTTTCTTGGGTCCTATGACGTTAGTACTTCGAACCCAAATATGATTATTAGAAGCATTTATATGATCAAAATAAAATTTAACTAAGTGACCCTTTCGGCCACAATAAGTACATGTATAAACTCTACCATACATGAATGCATGATGTGTATGATGAGCATGTGGTATATGAGCATGCTTAGTGTGTGATTTAGAAGTGTGAGCGTGTATAGTATGAATATGTCTCTTTGAAGAATTTTTCTTGGAAATCATGTCCTCTAATTTAGCTTTATCAAACTGATATTTCTTTAAAATATTTCTCAAAGTGTTGATTTTAGTTTTAAAAGAATTTCATTTTCATCAATCATGGAAAACTTTGCTTTACATGAAATCTTGTATGCATCAAAATCTTTTTGTGTGGATAAAAGAGTGGAAGATAAATCATCCTTTTCTTTAGAAAGAGTGATATTTTATTTTGAAGAACTTCATTTTCCTTTTCATTTTTAGATATTTTTCTTTAGAAAATCATAATTATTTGAAAATTCTACAAATACATCTCCTAATTCATCCATAGTTAAATCACAATCATCAAGGGATGGCTCAGAAATTACCTTAGGTGTGTTATCATTTACCATGAAACACATGTTTGACGTGTCCACTTCCTCTTCGGATTCACTTTCTGAATCCCATGTAGCTTTGAGAGCTTTCTTTATAAATGGCTTTTTTGGCTTGTTTAAGAAAAATGGCTTATTTTTGATATGCAGACATTCGACAATGATATGTCCGGGTTTCTGATAGTTGAAACAGATGATTTTTTTTCCTCCTTTCCTTGGCATCGTCTCCTATTGTTGATCTTTGCCTTGTTGTACATCCTCCTTACATTTCTTACAAGAAGGGAAAGATCTTCATCACATCTTCTTCTTCATCGTCGGAGATAGTGAGTGTAGACTTGAGGGCAATTATTTTCTTCTTTTGTGGTATCGTTTCTTCTCTAGCCGTCCTTTCCATCTCATGGGTCTTAAGTTTGCCAATAAGACCGATGATTTGCATCTCTTCTTTGTCATTTAACTCTTTCAATGTAGTAGCTTTGACTTCACTTGAGGATGAAAGTGCATGAATGACCTTCTAGACTTTTTGATCATTGTCAATGGCATCACCTAAAGAAGAAAGACCATTAGTTATTTTAGTAAATTTTGTAATTATATCATTAATGGACTCATTTCCATGCATAGTGAAGTTTTCATATTGGGAAGCAAGAGATCAATTTTAGCCCTCTTGACTTGTGATATTCCCTAATGAGTGACCACTAGGTGTGACCAAATCTCTTAGGCGGATTTGCAATGAGTGACCCTAACTATGTCGTCATCGTTCAAGGTTAGAAGCAATGCATAGTGTGCCTTTGTATTGGCATCAAACTCCTTGGTGGTAATGTCTGACCAAGTGTCCTCAATACCAGCGGGTACACTAAAGGGTTTAGTCACAATCTTTGCAACTCGGCTTCCTAGGGATTGCAGAAACACAGTCATCTTAACCTTCCATATAGGAAAGTTAAGGCCATCAAACTTGAGAGAGGTCTTAATACCTTCGGCCATTTTTACTATAGTGGATGAGAATGAAGATGTCAATGAAATGATTAGCAACTAGGATCTCTCTCTAAGATTGTTAAGTCAAAAATAAGGACCAAGGCTCTGATACTAATTGAAATTACACTTAGAGGGGGGTGAATAG